>NTHP01000062.1:218446-236188 GCA_003416845.1 Oplegnathus fasciatus
TATATATATATACATATATATATATATATATACACACTGTATGTCTATATATTTTAACTGATTTTAATCCTGGATGACACAAAGAACTATAAAATAAACATGGTGCTCATTGATTTTTATTTATAGATTTTGTTGGAATCTCTTTTACTTTTACAATTCCAGTGGTTAATACTGTATATTTGACTCTCTTGAGCAGCCTCGTTGTCTTTGATTTTGAAGATTTTTTTTCTCCTGAAAGATCTTTATGATTAAAGTAATATTTTTATTTAACTCCCAGCAGAACGTTCTCAATTTGTCCGTTAGCATCAGGTTTGTAAATCAGCTTGAATGCTCTTCAGCCCTTGTGTTTTCTCTTTTCTGATTCTTGACTTTTACTGTATTTATTTATTTTTAATCTCTTCCTCAGATCCTGTGCTTGTATGACAGTGTGGATGCGATTGATGTGGACAAAGTGGTGGAATACATCAAAGGGCTGCAGCAGGAAGACGGCTCATTTGCAGGAGACAAATGGGGTGAGCAAGATTTACTCTGATTTATGTTGTGTCAAGAAACATACTTATATGTGTTTGTACAAAAATACAACTTAAATACTTGTTGTCATATGAAATCCCAGTAAAAAAGTATAGTAGTTCTCATTTATTTAGATCACAGTTTTTGAATATGATATTAAAATAGTATAATGCTGTGTTATTATAATTACAGTTCTTTGTCTTTACAGGAGAAATAGACACAAGATTTTCCTTCTGTGCTGTTGCTACACTTGCGTTACTGGTATGTATATCGTAGTTTTTATCTTTACTCAACACTGTAACACTTTATAATTAATATGATAATATTTGAAGATGACTTTCTGTAATCTCCTCCTTCCAAGGGCAAGATGGACACGATAAATGTTGACAAAGCTGTGGAGTTCGTCTTGTCCTGTATGAACTTCGACGGAGGTTTTGGCTGCAGACCTGGTTCAGAGTCTCATGCTGGTCAGGTGAGTCCACTGATGTACTCGTAAAGTTTAAGACAATCTCTGTGGGAGCTTCACGTTCTTTCATCTCTTTTTTACACAAGCAAAAACATCCAGAGTTTAAACTTCAACTCAAAGTAAAATCTGGTGTTAAGTTGCGATCCCATATTAAAGTGATCAGGAAGATTATTAATCACACTCACATCACAAATGTGAGGCTGCAGCCTGGTCTCGTGGGAGGGAGCATGACTCATAACTGAGAGGCCGTCAATCCTAACAGGATGTTCTCACTCTGGAAGGTGGCTGGTGTCACGTTTACACTCCTCTTGAGCAGTCACATGCGTTAAAATCCTTGTCAAATAAAATCTCTGTGGTCTTTTCCCTTCAGATTTACTGCTGCACTGGCTTCCTGTCGCTCACCGGTCAGCTGCACCAGGTGAACGCTGACCTGCTGGGCTGGTGGCTCTGCGAGAGGCAGCTGCCGTCGGGAGGCCTCAATGGACGACCGGAGAAGGTTTGTGCGTTCCAGATGCTGTGCTGGGAAACCAAATGCCACCTTGTCATTGTCACTATTAACAAATCAGGACAGAGTGATTCCTGAATTATTTCTGCTGCTCTGCTAATTCTTATTTCTTCAGTAATTCTTTTAGAAAAGTCTCCACAAACCACAAGTTTCTTCACATTGGAAGAGTTTGAACTGCAGCAAATCTACTCTTAAAGTAATTTAGACTTCTAAATTAGCGAAAGCAGTTCACAGGCATTTGTAAAATGAAATCATATATCTACATCTGCAGTGTGACATCATATGACTGTACCAAATACATATTTTTTTAAACTAAAAGAGATTATTGAAGCTTTTCCAAAGAAAGGTCTGCACTTGTCTTGAGACCGGCTCTTTTGTTGCCCTTCCTGCACCTTGGTTTTTGCAGCCTGTATACATTTAAGTTCTTTCTGTGCTCTGTAATGTGTGTTTATCACAGTACAGTCCAGTCAGAAACTAAAGACAGACCAGATGAGAGCAAACAGTGACCTTTATACACGTCCAGCTGTTACAGAGCATCATTATCAGTCATTTAGAGTCGTGTTTTTGGCCACCTGATGAATGTAAATTCAATAATCACCATCTTTTGGCTCTGTTTTGGTCTCTACCAACTCCTGAGGGAAATATCTGGCTCTTTAGCTGCCAAATGCTCAACTATGTTCACCAGTACTAGTTGTTAACTGTGTCTGTTTACTGTTTGGTGTTGAGCTCGTAGTGTACAGTGAGTTTTTAGAGCATTTTTTGCTGAAAATGATGCTATTAGAGCAGTGAGAGAGAACCAAAACAGTAAAAGTTGCAGCCGGACAGATAAACAGCAAGCTGAAACTCACAATAAAGCTCAGTAAAGTCGAGGGGAGCTGCAGATTCAGGTGATAATTCTCTGTAGGTCACATTGTGTTCACATTACCATTTAATACATTGTAAAATATGGATTATATCCACTTTAACCTCCTGTTGTATGTACACTTACAGTGATTAAATAAAAGAGTCTTTGTAACATCTGTCTTATGTAATGGCAGGACTATAAAGACCAAATAAAAATGAAAAGATAAAAAAAATGATTGTACCTCAAAATGACAATAAGAAGTGGCCAAATAAAAACACCATATAAAGCCTAATTTAGCTGAACTTCTTCCAAGCTACTGCAAAAAGTACTGAAGCCAAGACTTAATTAGATGTATTCACAGTACTGACCCAGCTCTGGTTGTCTTTGTCTCATTCAGCTTCCAGATGTGTGCTACTCGTGGTGGGTTTTGGCGTCACTGAAAATTATCGGCAGGATCCACTGGATCGACAAGGCCAAGCTGCGAACGTTTATTCTGGCCTGTCAAGACGAGGAGACCGGAGGGTTTGCTGATAGACCAGGAGACATGGTGAGCGGTCCAACACAACTAAAGACATATTACACTTTTCCCCAAATCCTGTCTCCTGATTCATCTTATGTAAGCCTGGCGGCACCTCCATGTTCCTGTCCTTTGTCTCTCTGTCTCATATATGTTTTGAAAAGGAATGAGATGAATGTTATCTTGCAGTAGATACAAAGGGAACTTCTTAAGTACTGGAATGTCTGGAAATGTGAAGATAAGAACTTGATAACTTTTTAAAAATTGTTTTTAAAATTGTGGAAAATACAGTACATAGATTTGACGAGGCTCATTATTTCAGTTCTCGTGATGAAAATGAAACTCAAGCTTCATCAGCAGAAAACAGAAAAGAAAAAATAGATCACATTACCTGAGCTTTCTTTCTCCTTAACTATGAATTATGTTTTCCATTTCACCATTCCGAGTTTTCTATAAACTTTATAAACTCTTACCAGTGTCAGTAGGAGTGAATCCTCATCTGTGTGAGTGTCTGAGCTTATTAAGGAGTGAGGGAACACCTGTTTTAATAAAAAAAATGCTTCTCTGCTGCTTTCAATCCACATTATTCACCGTTTGAGCCGATATTACTTGATTTTGATGTCTTTATGACGCCAATCTTCATATTTTTGCATCACTAAAAGCTGTGCTAAGATGTTCTACCACAGTGTGTGATTACAACCCCAGTTATTAGTGGAGTGTCTCTCTGATTCTCATTAACCCCCCCCCTTCCTCTCTGCAGGTGGATCCTTTCCACACTCTGTTCGGAGTTGCAGGTCTCTCCCTTCTCGGAGACGAACAGATCAAGCCGGTGAATCCTGTCCTGTGCATGCCCGAGGATGTCCTGCAGAGGGTCGACGTTCAGCCGGACCTCCTCAGCTAGCCCTCTAGACGCTCATCATCCCACCACGAACACACACACAGACACGCGCTGCTGCCCCTCAGCCACACCCCGACTACCACGGCTGGATTTTGGGAGCAGAGAGAGGACCACCACACATCTTAGCTGAAGTCTACAGACACATTTTAGATGCAGGTTTTGGTCTCACTAAGGACAAGTAGAGTCACACAGCTCGGACTCGATTCCTCTGAGCCTTTCTGTCTTTAAACCCTCAACCACTCATTATGTTATCAAGTCACTTTTGTTGGTTTTACTGCAAGAGAAGGGTTCAGGGAAAGAGATGTTTTGAAGTGTAACCATCGTTGTTAAAGCCCAAAAATCATTAAACAACATTCCTTCACTTTTTGAGGTACTCGCCATGTCAGTTTGTCTGAGGGAAAACGTGTAACTTCAGAGGAAACTGTTGTGGAAGTCTGCTTCTTATCTCTTTCTCGCTCTCATCACCTTTTTAGCTTGTCAACTAGCCAGTGAAGTTATTATTACTGTAATTAATTATTGGCCAGAGACAGAGGACAGAGGCACTGACTGGCTCTGCGTTTTCACGTGTGTTACCTGAATGACGAAGGAGTATTCTGATTGACTTGGCAGATTTATGCATTTTAGCTGGAAACAGAGCGATGTGGAACAGACATGCATGAGGATGTTGGTGCCGCAATTTCCATGAGTTTTTGGGGCCTGAGACGTTTGGTTTAACGACACCACATCTTTGTTTTTCTCTCTTTTTTTTTGGAGAGTTTTGCCTTTTTCATGCACCGACTGCTTCAAATAAAATCACTTCCGTATTTGAAAAGTTCGAACATGTGAAGGGCAAACTATCCTCCTTCACGCTCGAGCAATCGTACCAACACTGATCTAATAGGCCTCACAACTGGAGATGCAACACAGGACTTGTTGCAAACAAAAAGCTAGTTTTATTTATGTCAAAGCATTAAAATAACCAGGTTACAGTAGAGGCAGACAATGTTTTGGGCTGGGATTGGAGGACGGGGCAGTGTTTGTAACTGGAAACGCCCAGAGGTAAAACACATGGCAGTGTCCTCGTCTCTTGCCAAGTATATTTAACGTCTTATCCACACTCTCAGCTGCACTATTTATTTAAATCCATGTTACTCAGTCCAGCTTTGTCACGCAGCTGTGGGCAGACGCACTGTGTGTAAAATCATGAAATATTTCCAGTCTTGCGTTTTGATTTTTCTCAAGCGTCTTTTTACGTGGTTAAACTTTTTCTTTTCTTTCAGGAATAACTGACTTTTGTGTTGCTGCACTCTTGTTGTCTTACTGAATGCAAACTTTATCTGTTGTTAGATAACTGTTCAGTGTTGACATTGTTACAGAAGGTAAATAAATCACATGTTCAATCTATTAGTTCTGAGGTTGAACCCAATTTAAGTGACTGATAACTGTATTAGTATATTAATTGACATTGTTATGCAAAATGAATGCAAAGTCATTACTTACACAAAAGCCTATATTGTGATCGTAGGGTTTAAATCACAGTTCTCAAGGAATTGTGCTGCTTAAAGATTATTAAAACTTTAACTTTGTCCTGAACAACGTGTTCATCTATGAGGTCTCGTCTTTGTGTTGTGGGCGCAGCTCTAATCCAAAAAGCTGCTTGCTGTTGCACAAGTGTGTATATTAATGTAACTTATTTGTTATCTTGGTCGGTAATAAATGTTTCCCTTCAACTGTGATTCAGTTTGTTTTTGCGGTAAAGGAGGTTCACCTCAATGTATTTATAAGAAGCAGGTGTCCACGCCTTAGTGTGTTAGAGAACTGTTATTGAGCAAACAAACATGAACTGAATGTAAATCAAGTTCATTTTTTTTCACTGTATATCACCAGATCGCTGCCCCTGAGATTAATGATTAGTCTTGTTTTCTAAATTGAACAAAATGGGGAAAAAAAGCAGCAGCTGTTGCCTAACATCGTGGATCAAGCTGTTAGTTGCCTGTATGTATTTACTTGTAAGATTTTCTTTTAAAACATGCACTTACAGTATTTATTGGCTTGTTAGTTTTGTGTGTGTGTGTGTGTTGGTAGCATGATGACGAATATGTTTCATAGAAACATGGCTGCCACGACCAAAATAAAAACCAGCTTTTGTGGAAAAATCTTTTGACTGAGAAAAACAAAAATCCCAAGCAGGATTTAAAGTTTTTTTGTTTTGTGGTTACAGAATGTGTCTGGGACCACCAGGTCAACAGGACAACAAAGTTATTTTGACAGCAGTGGAGACAATAAAGATTGAAATACAATCAGGTTATTGAGGCTCATTGACTTTGATGCAATTCTTTACTAATTACCTATAAAACTTGCGATTGTGAATTATTGTGCTGCTGCTGATGTGCTTGAAGAGTTAGATATAGTGGAAAGCTTGAATATTCATCAGAACTTCAAATTTACAGATACAAAAGTATGTAAAAAGTTTTATGTTTCTGTCAACCAAATCCAGTTACGTTTGGCTGGTTTGAGTAGATGCCACTAGGTGGCAGTCTTATCATTCAAAAAGCATTTATGTTGATGCAACCCGTACTGAGGATCCTGGTAAGAAACTGCCCAGATTATGAGTTGTTAGTGATTTGATTGCAAACAAAAATTTAATTGCAGGTTTAAGTCTCTGAAATCAATGTCTCTTATATAAAACCAATACAGTGAGATGGAAACTGTAAAGCTCTATGAGCAGTGTTGTAACTTGTAACCTATACTTAGGTTTCCTGAAATGCATTTTACAGCCTACATCACATCCATACTGATTCATGCCGGGGAGGCTGTAGTAATAATGCTGGCAGTCCAGAAATGCCACAACTGATACTGTATGAGGTATTATGTTTCGTAGCCGTGGCAGATTGTAATAATGGAGCAGTGTAAAGATTGATGCACTCCGCCTGAGTAATTAGAGGCAGGTAATTCTCTCCTACCTGTTTTCCTCCATGTAATAAAGATAAGGACTTCCCCTGCAATGTACAGGCTGATAAAGAAATGACACTTTATCTACAATTTCTAACAATGGCTTTCATAAAATGTCAGACTAATGATCAACTGATAACAATAACTATGTGGAACATTATTATCTCCATGCACTAATTACTGCATCATGATAGTGAAAGGCTCGTTTTAATATTCTGATGCAATTCTCGATTCCTGCTCAGGGGCGCGATGTTAACAGTCACTTTATGCAGAGGCTCTGGTCCGGGGGCCCCGGTCCTGTCATTTAGCATCTCTTCATGGTCATTTTGCATCTCTTTGTAGTTGTTTTGCGTCTCTTTTTTGGTCGTTTTGCATCTCTTTGTAGTTGTTTTGTGTCTCTTTTTGGTCATTTTGCATCTCTTTGTAGTTGTTTCGCATCTCTTTCTGGTTGTTTTGCATCTCTTTCTGGTTGTTTTGCATGTTGTTGTAGTCATTTTGCATCTCTTCGTAGTTATTTTGCATCTCTTTTTAGTTGTTCTGCATCTCGTTTTGGTTGTTTTGCATCTCTTTGTGGTCATCTTGCATCTCTTTGTGGTCGTTTTGCATGTCTGTAGTCATTTTGCATCTCTTTGTAGTTGTTTTACATCTCTTTTTGGTTGTCTTGCGTGTCTGTTGTCATTTTGGATCTCTTTGTAATTGTTTTGTCTCTCTTTTTGGTAGTTATGCATCTCTGTGTGGTCGTTTTGCATCTCTTTTTGGTAGTTTTGCGTCTCCTTGTAGTCATTTTGCATCTCTTTGTGGTTGTTTTGCATCTCTTTGTGGTCATTTTGTGTCTCTTCGTGGTCATTTTGGGTCTCTTCGTGGTCATTTTGCATCTCCTTGTAGTCATTTTGCATCTCTTTGTGGTTGTTTTGCATCTCTTTGTAGTAATTTTGTGTCTCTTTGTGTTCGTTTGGTGTCTCTTTGTGGTCTTTTTGCATCTCTCTGTGGTCATTTTGCATCTCCTTATAGTCATTTTGCATCTCTTTGTGGTTGTTTTGCATCTCTTTGTAGTAGTTTTATGTCTCTTTGTGGTTGTTTTGCATCTCTTTGTAGTAGTTTTATGTCTCTTTGTGGTAGTTTTATTGACTTTCCAACAAAAATGTTAACAGTCACCTCATAGAGAGGCTCTAGTCCTCTTGTGCCCAGTAGGTCTGTTCAGTAATCCATCAATGGTACAACAAGCCAACTACCAGGAGTCCCGTGCCACCCCTCTGGTTCCACCCCTGTTCCTGCTACATGCATTTTTCATCATGTGATATTCTCAATGCAGCTTGGACCTGCAAAAATATACTGGCAGCCCTGTGAGTTTTGTATTTATTTGTCTATTTATTTAGTCGATGGGGGAGCAGTAAGCTGTGGGCCCCTGGTGTCTGGGCAGAGACAAACATGCTGGTTGTTAGGCTACTGAGAAACCCCACCGGCTCTCATTAGTGAGAAAGAGAGAGATGAAGAGAAAGACAGACGGTGGGAGAGAGGAAAAAAAAAGAAAAGTGTGAATGAGAGATAGAGGCAGAGAGCGAGGGAACCAGAGAGAGAAAGAAGCAGAAAGACAGATGGATGAATCACAGCTTTCACCTCTCAGTCTTGTTTGTTTGCAGGGAAAGCCGCAACCCATTTTTCCTTCCTCTCCTCTTCTCAGTCCTGTCACCCTCTTGTTATCTCTCAGCACAAAATACTGAGGATTAGTCCAGGCCACGAGGGCTGCAGCCAAATGCTGCTGAACCACAGGCACAGCAGACAATCACTTAATAAATGTTTAATTAAACCACTGCAGTGTTGTATGTGAATGTGGAGATGTCTCACGGGTTTGTTAGGAAAAGGAAATGCTTTTGAAAAGTCTACACAGGAGATTCGTGTTAAACTTTCCACCCAGTTATGTGGTTATTATCAGGGACATAGCATGACATGTTGTTATTATTTGCCCCCAGCAGCTCTGGCAAGGTCTGATTTTATAGCTCAACACTCTGGTATGGAGTGAAGACTTTTGTTTGGAGAAAGTTTGTTTTCTCTGAATTCATAATTTACCTCATGTCAGTGTGGAGTTTTTTTTACCCATCAAGTTACGGCAGTTTCTGTTGACAGAGCAGTTGTTGCTGTTGTGTCAAAGTTCTGCCCTCCTCTGACACACCTGTCACACATTCAGGTATAAATATAGATATACAGTGCTTTGGTCAAAGTGGAAGAATATCAGCTGGTGTGTAAAATACCACAACTAAACCAGCTCCACAAAACTGAGGCTCAGCAACATCCTAGCTGAAGAAAAACAAAACTCCTATACTGCCCTAAAAAACAAATTGATCACTGAGATCTGCTGAGGCCACTTGAGCCTTCTGTCTGTTGTCAAATATACCAGATCATGTCAAGAATAAAGATTATTTTATATTTTAGCTTAAGAGATTTTACTTTTTAAAGAATAGTTCAGCATTTTGTGAAATAAGCTTAGTGAAGTGAGATGAACGACACCACTCTCATGTTTTTATGGTACAACCACAGCCAGCAGCCTGTTAGCTTAGCTTAGCACAAAGACTGGAAACAGCTGGCCTGGCTCTGCCCAAAAGTAACAAAATCTAACTACCAGCACCTCTAAAGCTCACTAATGAATTGAGACTTGTTGTAACCGTGAAGTTGCCAGGCAACCACTGGAAACTATAGGAAGTCACTGCCCCTGGCCAAGAGTCTGGCACATAACCCCCTTTAAAACCACAATGTGTTGTTTTACACTCACACGTCTTTGTACGGATTAAACAAACAAGATATAAGTTGTTAATTAGTGAGTTTTAGAAGTACTTGTAGATGGATTTTTTTAAACTTTCAGAAAAACCCAGGCTAGCTGTTTCCCTCTGCTTCCAGTCGTTATGCTAAGCTAAGCTAACCGTCTCCTGGCTTCATATTTACCGTACAGAGATGAGAGTGGTACCGATCTTCTCATCTAATTCTCGGCAAGAAAGCAAAAGGACGTATTTCCCAAAATGTTGAACTATTCCTTTGAATTAGTTTATGATATGCATGGATGGATTACCATATCACCCCCTACTATAAGACAGAGCCTCTGTTTGAGGTGACTGTTATTAACTTTTCTTTTTGGTAGGGATGTCTTGATCACATGTTTTTTGCTCCTCATCCCAATGCGGGTCCTTTATAAATACCACTTTGTAAGTCTTTGGTAAATAATCCCTATTGCACAGTCTCAGATCATGGCTATGTAGCATTTCACTACACATTGTACCTGTATAATGATGTTTGTGTGAAATAAAGATCGATTTGATCTGATTTGATTAATGTGGGTTATGTGCCACATCTGAGCCAGTATTTATTTATTTTTATATTTTTGTTTATTTTTTGGAACATAATGAGCTGTGCAGTGCAATCTTCAGCTACAGTAAACCTACATTCAAATTAGCGAAACAATTTAAATATGATTAACAGTAGAGACTCTCAGAAAACATGACCTACACCATAGGTTTCCTTTGATGGCTTCATATTATATTTAGCCTGGCATCCAACAGTATTATGTACAATATGTGAATCTTAAGCTTTAAGAAGGGTTTACACTGCATGTATTAGAGTTCATCTGCAAAATGCTGCTAAAAAAGAGACTACGAGAGATGTATTTAGTTTTTCAATGCAGGCAGAAAGATGATTGACCAGATATTATGACAGATATGAATTTGAGAAGTTTAGAGTGGGGAGATGCAGCAGAAATCCACCAACAGAAGAATAAATACAACACGTGAGAGAGAAGCTGCAGTAAAAACTGAAAAATATAACCCCCATTTTAAGTTTCAGACAGGAGTAATATTTCACATGACAGTACAGATATTTTGGCTGGAGTGAACAGTGATACTCTCAGGCAGCTCTTCCATTAGCTTATTGCTGCTGAGATCAATAGTGCGTCTAGAAATTGTAGTGTAACACTGGGAGCATGATGAGCCTGTGCAGACACACTGATAGATTTCTGTATTTAGTGTCGAGAGATATTTGGTGTACCAGCAACATCAGAAAAAAGAAACCACTGCTGAGCTTTATGGAGGTGATTATGAACGAAACTCAACCGAACATGAGGAGACTGATGAATGGTGTTTCTGTCTGATAGTCCTACCTGCAGATTCCTGAGAGTGTAACTGTTAGTCATTATGTGCTGATGAGTAAATTCAACATCTGAAATCTAACAGCAGGTGTGGAAAACTACTCACAAATACTCATTCCTCTAAATGAAATGAAATGTTTCAGTCAGGAAACTCAGAGTCACTTAACTTGATGAAAACCTTCATGAAAAAGAAATCAAATTTTTACGTCTGACTTATCGATCCATAATTTCTTCTGGAGAAACAGGTTTAAAAACATTTGTTGAAAGAGCTGTATTGCATTATACAGAGAGGTGTCGTTATTTAACCCACCCTCATTGATATAAATGGAGTGGACAGAATAATAGAAACACCTGTCAGTATACAGTAACACAATATGGCTCAACAGCACCAAACTACATCCTCCATAATGACCAACATAAAGTGTCTTAGTAAGCAGCTTCAATGCTCTTTGGCATTAATTCTACACATCTCTGAACTCTACTGGAGGGATGAACACCATTCTTCCAAAAGATATTCCCTCATTTGGTGTTTTGATGATGGTGGTGGAGAGCGCTGTCTAACATGTCGGTCCAAAATCTCCCATAGGTGTTCAATTGGGTTGAGATCTGGTGACTGTGAAGGCCANACTCTTCAAACCATTCAGTGACCCCTTGTGCCCTGTGGATGGGGGCATTGTCATCCTGGAAGAGACCACTCCCATCAGGATAGAAATGTTTCATCATAGGATAAAGGTGATCACTCAGAACAACTTTGTATTGATCTGCAGTGACCCTTCCCTCTACGGGGACAAGTGGACCCAAACTATGCCTGGAAAATTCTTCTCACCTATATGGAAGCATCTGCATTTGTTATATTTTCCCCCTCATTTATTCAGGTTATTCCTTTAATTTGTCACCGATCTGTATGTATATATATACATATTTATATGTGTGTATATATATATACTGCGTATATACATATAATATATATATATAATTTGTTTTCTATGTTTTTGTTTGTAATTTAAAGTACTGTGACTTCTGTATAAATGAGGAAATATCCGATAAATATTATTCACAAAAAATAACATAAAATGCTCTGTAATGACATTAGTACAATAGTTAGATTTATTGTTTCATGCACATACAATAATAACAATAATAATAATAATAATAAACTTTATCTATATAACGCCTTTCAAAACAAAGTTAACAAAGTGCTTTACGGGGCAATAAAAATGGTAGACAAACTATGATAAAAACATGTACAATTTAAAAATTATACAACAATGAGCAAAAGGAGCTACATATGAGAAAGGATAAAATGAATAAAATAACAAACAATATAAAATAATTAAAATAATCTGTAATCAATAACAGAAGGGTTGATCAAGGGTTGAGACTTTGTATAAAAATAGGTTTTAAGTAGTGACTTAACAGATAAAAGTCAATTCAGACCACAAACTCTGTGAAAGCACACTTATATAAAAATATGTTTTTAAGAGGGATTTAAAAGAGGGTAAGGAGCTCACCAGTCTGATCTCCTCAGGGAGGTTATATTCCAGAGAGTGGGGGCTGACAGAAAAGTCCTGGTCACTCTTGGTCCTCGGCCTACAGTGAGGAATGGCCAGCAGAGCTTTGGCTGAGGACCTCAGGTTGCGACCAGGCACGTCTGGTGTCAGAAGATCTGAGTTGTACTTGGATGCGAGTCCAGAGTGGGCCTTAAGCGCCCAGCCCACATGGACTTATAAGATGCCAACAAATATAATAATGAATAATAAATGATAATAAAATGAAATACCATTGCGGTAGTGAAACATTTGTCAGACCTGAGCATACCTTTGTCTTCTGTCATCATCATCATCATCATCATCACCATCATATAATGATCCCTGATGATGTGACGCTTCTTTCTCTCCCATCAACTTACTGTTATAATCACTAGGAGGCAGTAAAGCACAAATGTTGACACACTGTACAGTACGTGGAGACATTTATCAGAGGTTTGCTTGAGTAGACAGATTGAGATACTGTCAAAAAGACACAATAAAATGACCTTAAAGCTACTTAAGAGCAAATAAAAGGGAAAAAACATGATTTGAATCCCCTCAGGTTGTTTATTTCAGTCATAGCTCAACTTACAATATGAATATAAATGAATCTTGTGTTTTCATTACACACATTAACAAAATGACACAGCGTGCAAAAGGACATGTGGTAATTAGATTTCAATTTATGCTTCTTTTCAGTGGTAGGAGAGACAAATCTGTCATATTGAGTCAAAATGATTCATCCTGGTAAGCCTTCTTGGAAGCAGAGAGGAACATGGGACAGGAGCTTATCCGCTGTTTCTGTAGCTGGAGGCAATCTGATGTGTGAGTGCATCCTCTGTGCAGAGTTGTAGTCTGAAATGCTTCACTTGTGTGAAAGTGCTGCTTGAGTTACACTTTATTCAGGTCACAGTGAGACTATACCTGCTCTAGAAAGCGACTATTAGATTACTTTTAAATTTTAAATAGTTCATTAAAAGCTAATCCAGAAGTTAGTTACACGAGAGTTAAAATTAAAACTGTCAAATAATTTGTGGATGACCTTTTTTTCACTTTGATCCCTGCTGATAATTTGATCCTCATTGTTTTGTTTTCTCTGTGAATTTAGAACCGTTTTTGTATATTTACATCAGTTAATATGCAGCGTAAGATACAGGAGATGTACTGTAGTGTGCAGCATGTGGAAGGAACTACATCATATTTCACACACTCATTACCTACGTGTTTGTTCAAATCAATAATTCACTCAAGTAACATTACAGAAATTATTACATCAAAGGTATATGTGAAAGTCTGCAGTATAAAGGTAGAAAAGCTGAGGTTTAAAAAAATCACAAAAGTAAGATTCGTCGACAAAAGAGACGAGTCAATGACTGAGTTGAGAGGTTGCAGTTAGTTCAGGTGTGTTTGTAATAACAGCAGGACAAACAGGACCGTGGAGGTTTTTTACAGCTAAATAAAAAGGAAAAAATGTGACTTTTAAAGAGAGTTTTGGTGAGTTTTATGGATAAGGACGAAATCAAGTTACAGTGATATAAGTAGGCTGTGCTGCAGCGTTGGTAAATTTTCACGGGAGCTGTAGTTTTTTCTGTACTCACAAAGTAATATATGTATTTAATTTCCAATAGTCAGTTCACCTCAATTTATACAGCCCAGTATCAGATATCACAAATTTACCTCAAGGTGCTTTATCTTAGAATATACATAATATATGTAAAAAATGGCTCCACAGCACTACTAGAGGTCAAAAACTCCACAGGACACCTTTAATACATCCATAAGTAGCCTGAAATATCCAAAGCTTGTCATGTTTATTATATAAATATTGTTTAATACAGCTACCACAGAATTTTACTAGTTCCCATCCTCGTCTTTAACTTTGGTTTTCCACTAATGAGATTATTTATGTTTGAGAAAATGAAAGTGTTTAACTGAAGCTCCACTAAAGTTCTCTCTCTTTCCGTCTCTTTGTCTACCGTCCAGACCGACAGACTGTGAAGAGCGACTCGTCTCCGTCAGCTGGGAACCTCCACCGGTGTCTTTGTGTGTGCGTCTGTCAGCGGAGGAGGAGGGTTTCAGGGAGCAGCGAGGGCATCATCACTCAGGCATCCTCTTACTGGGCTCACTGGACTAAAGCCTGGGAACCAGACCAACGATGACCGTTCTCATCAAGCAAAATGAACCCAGGTACTCTGAAGCTGAAATCAGAGCCATGCTTCACAGCCTGCTGTCCAGTATTTTTAGACAAAAGCTCGGACAGAACAAGTCTGTACTGAAATGTCTCCAATGCACATTTCTGCATATATTCCTCACTGGTGAGAGAATAATCCTTAAATGAGATGATCCTGATGGCACTGTGTGGATCAGTCCAACTGTCTCTCTGTTTTCCAGTATTTTCACACTCTTTACCCGATTAATTAGACAAAAAACTTTTAATTAAACACGTTGCAGTCGTAAACAGATTTATGTTTTGAACTTTTAATCTTTTAATTTTCTTTTGTACTGTGTTCAGATAGGATGTTTCTGGTCTCTGCAGGTAGTTTTTCATCAGACGTTTAGAAGAAGCTCTTTGAAAAGTCTGTCTGAATCTTCAAAAATATAAACAAAACAGCAACACATTGTCACGGAAGAAGTTACTTGTGAAAAGTGCCTGTTTTAATTGTGTGCTATAAGTCATTTTTTAGCCATGTTACTGTAGGGATAGAAAGGCTGTTCAGTCAGTCGGTCGGTCGGTTGGTTGAGTCACCACTTTAGTCCCCACTGAAATGTCTCAACACTGTCGGATGGATTACCATAAAAATTTGTACAGACATTCATGGTCCTCAGAGGATGAATCCTCGTGACTTTTCCTGTTGTGCCGTCATCGAGTCAAAATTTCACTTTGTCCAATACTTTACTTTATGACCAAATACCTGCAAAACAGATGACATTCTCATCAGCCTCAGTTTAATTAGCTAATATTAGCATGCTAACACACTAAACTAAGATGGTGAACATAGTAAACACTAAAAAACATCCAAGTTTTGAGAATGCCTCTTTGTTCACACTGGAAAAGTGACTATATTAAGTGTAATCATGATTTTTGAGTGTGCTGTTAATGGACTCTACCCTCCCATAATGTTATGCAAAGAAATGTGAGGAGCTGCTTGCAGCTGCAGAAAAAGAAAACTTCTTGTACATAATGGTGGAACAGCTTTGTGAAAACCCAGAAAATAAAACAAAACAAACAAAAAAATATATATATGTGTGTGTGTGCGTGTATATTTTATATGTATGTATACATATAAAATCCTCTGAAAACATTTGGATGTCAAAGGTTGTGAAGTTTAATTGTTAGAGACACTCCCTGTTGGTATAAAATGTTAAAGTTTGAAATTTTTTATCAGAATCAGAATCAAAATCAGGTTTATTGCCAAGTAGGTTTTCACATTAAAGGAATTTGCCTTGGTGTCTCGGTGCAGAACGGTCACAATAAACATTGTAAGAGACAAGAAAAAGAAAAACAAGGACTGCAAAAGTCAAGAATCATAAACATAAGATAGAAATTTACAATAAAAAATATAAAAGATACATAAAAAATGTGAAAAGAGCAGTGCAGTGTTTGAAATGAAGAGGATTGAAGGAGCAAATTATTGTATAATTGCAAAATCAGTACACTAAGACAGTTAGTGGATATTCTTTTATGCTGAAGACGTTGTTTTACATTCTTTATCTCTCCTGAGCCTGAACACTCTTTATCACATCTAGAAAAGGTGACGAGGTATCATCCACAGTCTCTTAATCATCCAGACGTAATTTCTGATGCACGGTCTGCAGATGACCTTGACTTTCTCTTTTTGAGTGGGGTGCGCACTCCTGAGAATTTAATCCATGATTAAGAGTTTGAGGATTACTTTTTTCATGCTCTGTTTGAAAAGCTTTAAAAGAGGAGAGAGAGGGAGAAAGAAAGAGGGAGATTTGGTGATAACCCCGATAGCGCTATTGATTTGGTGAGAAGACCTGCTTCACACCTGGCAAGAAGTTTAATCAATGTGCCGACAGATAATCAAAAGAAGCGAGGTGCACCAGCAGCTTGTGGTTACCTGCTTAGAGGGTTTATGTGTTTGTACCTCGGTGGATTCGTGCTTGTTTGCGTCCCAGTAATTACAGATGGTGTATATCAAATATATTTTGTGTTGGAAAAAAAAGAAAAAGCTCAGATTGGGTCCTTTCATTTGCAAACAAGACTGACATCTTGGAAGATTTCTATTTACTCAAGGTGTCATGTCATCTGGCTGCAGCTGAACTCAATTACAGCCTCCCATACAGGCTGGCAAACACAAAGGCAGCATCTGAATAACATGATGGAGATGACAGACAGGATGTTTGCCAGGTTACTATCACTTTTTTTTAATAATTTTAACAGATTCTATAAAAATATACAGAAATTCAATATCAAACCAAGTGATTTCTAAAATATACTGTATCCTATCAAAGAAGGTTAACTTGAAATATGTTGTCTGGTTGGTTGTGTGGCCACGCCTTGTGTTCGTGTCCTCAGTATCTTTAAATTGGTTTATACCATTTATTCAACCCTTTTTCTCTCAGTAAAGGAGTGTGAGAAATGCGAAATGAGAAATTTTCAGTTTCAAGACGTTATAACTGGATTTAATTGTGACCGATTTCCCTTTAATAACTGTTTGAAATCCACTTTTAACAAAGTGTTTGAACTTGCGTCCTCTCTGCATTCATACAGTTTGAATTTTTGGACCACGGACGGTCAACAGATCAGGGTCTACTACTGTAACCTTTCTCCTAAAAAGTTTCTCATTTATTTCATATAGTTGACAGTAAAAAGCAACAGGCAGCAGGACAGAAGGACGACATGAAACGAAGGTACCAGACTTTATCAGAAGTTGTGTTTACAAGAGAGCGGAATTTGATTGAAAAACAGGAAATACGATTTAATATTGTTTATTTTGGAAAGTTTACATTTGAATTTTAGCCACTTGCAGCCAATTACACCAACTTTGAGCTATAGAAGGTACTGTTTTGTAAAAATTAACAAATAACCCGCATATATATATATATATATATATATATATATATATATATATGTTCAGCTTGAGAACAACTAACAAAGCTTTAATTTACATTCATGTGTGGTCTGAATGTTTGCTTCACTCCCACTGAATGTTGCATCAGTCATTCTTTTCGTTTGCACCGGGGGAGCAGGAGAAACACCATTTTCCTTCC
Organism: Oplegnathus fasciatus; assembly: GCA_003416845.1. NCBI lineage: Eukaryota > Metazoa > Chordata > Actinopteri > Centrarchiformes > Oplegnathidae > Oplegnathus > Oplegnathus fasciatus. Next base: position 236,011 of record NTHP01000062.1, read on the forward strand.
TCTCCACTGTACTTCACTGTATACAGATGGGTGACAATAAAGTCTCTCTTATCTTAAATGTTTTTGAATTCTGCTGTCAGATTGATATGAATCAAGAAAGGCATGTTAAAGGGACTGTATGTCAGCAGAGCTACATTAGCTGGATGGAAAGACTGAATATTTATAAATAAGATGTGTT
>NTHP01000062.1:255378-295063 GCA_003416845.1 Oplegnathus fasciatus
CAAAGGAGCTCTCTGGGGCTGTAATGTCAAGGTTGAAGTTTTTGTACTTGAATTACCCTAAAACAAAAGGACAGAGCCAGTGTTCATGTAGAAAAGAGTTAAGTGTGGTTATTAATCTGCCTTTGTGCTTCCAGACATCTGAAGAAAGTGCAAACACACGGTAATTGATACAGTGGAACATTTAGCTGCAAAAGAGTACAGTCCCAGCCTCTACTTCAGATATTCTTAGAGATTTGGCTTTCCACTTCCTTTTATTGGGTAAAAATTAAGTTAATTTTGGTGCCAAATATGTGCTACTAATTTTTTTGATGCTTGATTAATTGCTGGTGTCAGGTGGAATGCAGGTTTGGATCTAAATGCAGACGGAGGCAGAGCAGGCGCAGTTTAATGATTTATTGTCCAAAAGGTAACTTACAGGCGACATGGGAGACATGGGAAAACAGGAACTCAAACGCAGGGAAACAGGAACCAAAACTGAGCACATGCAAAACTAACAAACTGACACTGAGAGAGGGAAACACACAGACTAAATACACTAGTTAACTGGTTTAAATGGGGTGTGGCTGATGAGTGCTGAGATGCAGGTGAGGAAGTCCAGGTAATTGCAGAGCAGATGAGGGAAGTGAGAACAGGGGCACGTTCAATCTGAAAGCGGTGTGCAGCATTTTGCTACGGTTTCTGCGTTGAACAACATGTTTCCTCGAAACGGTGCGACGGGCTTTCAGGTACATTTTCTCTCGTTTGGTGGGTGTGTCAGAGGTGTTACCCCATCAGCAGGGACTCAGAGAATGGCCCTCTCAGCTGCTTCTAAACTCTCTGGCTGCCAAAGCTGCAACGCAACAGGGTGTTCAACGCACCACCATTTCCGTTTAAATAAACGTTTTGCTTTGTTTTGTCGGGGCTCAACGTGCCCCAGGTGTGGACAGGTGAGGACAAGAGGATGGCAGGTCTGGGGAGTTGAAGAAAAGTACTTGAAATGAGCTGGAGACAGGGACTGTGAGATTGTGACAGCTGGAGTCAGCAGTATTCTTTCTTTCCAGAGAAAAGGCGTTTTAAACACAGAGATCAGACAATTTATATATGTTTTTAATATTTTATAAATCATCTCAAGCTGCTCCTAAATTACCTTCTGACTCTCTCTGGGGTCCAAACAGCTTGAATTACTGTTTAATTTTCTTCCAGCAGCATTTCCTTCTGGTTCTTGTGGTAATAGTGTTTGTCTTGGTGGTCTTAGGAAGGATAGTTTTCAGAGAATCAGTGTTTGTTTTTAACCACACCTGTCTGATCCGTCAGCGCACGTTCACTTGGACAGCGAGTTCTTGAGGGATTAAAAGGTCAGACACCATTTTAGGATTAAGACAGGCCTCTTAACACCTCACTCAGTCAGTTGTGAGCTCCCACTCGTAGATAAAGACCGAGCGACTGACCGAGTGCCATCAGTACAATCTGTGAGTCAGAGCTGCCAAGACGGCAGATCGTTGGTGGTCAGATGGCTTCGTCCGGCCCTGATGGTTCCCTGGACGAACTCTGGAGTTTTGGGTTAGAACAAGATGCAGGAGGTGATCTGCCAACGTAGTGCTGCGAGGAAATGACAAACACCGGATGGACTTCGCATCCTGTATGTGTGACCAATGGCTGCTCAGTCTGTGTGAGATGTGACGTAACGTGAACAGCCTGAGATATGAGAGTCTTGTTTGGCCCGTAGTTGAGGAGGGAAGTGAAAATGTTGTTAGAGCTGCAACTAACTTATTTTCATTGTTGATTAACCATTGGTTATTTTCTTGATGAACTAATGAATCTTTTGGTCTATTAACCAGTGGTGGAAGAAGCATTCATATCTTTTACTTAAGTAGCAATACTACAGTGAAGAAATACTGTGTTGCATACAAAATCTTAGTCAAGTAAAAGTACAAAAGTATTAACATCAAAATATACTTAAAGTACCAAAAGGAAAAGTACTCATTACTCAGAATCATATGTATTATATTATTGGATTATTAATGTTTCAGCTAGTAAAGGTGGAGCTAATTTTAATTACTTTATATACTGCTGGGTAGCTTCATTTATAATAATACATCATGATTTATTAGTTTATTTATATTTTGTATTAATAATCTGACTCTGCAAAGTAACTAGTAACTAACGTTGCCAAATAAAAGTAGTTGAGTAAAAAGTACAGTATTTGCCTTCAAAATGTAGCGGAGTAGAAGTAAAAATATATCATATATATATCATAAAATGAAAATATTCAAGTACCTCAAAATTGTACTTAATTACAGTACTTGAGTAAATGTACTTAGTTACATTCCACCACTACTATTAACAGAATCAGAAAATCATTAAATGTCTTGTGTTGTCGGACCAACAGTCCAAAGACCCAAAGAAGCTGGATGAGCAATTGTTGACATTTCTGTTTGGAAAACGACAAACAAATACCAAATAAAAATATTTGCTGACCCTTTCAGCTCTAAAAAACAGTACTCAAAACTATTATTTACACTATTAATTAATCTGTTGATCATTTTTCTTATTAATTGATAAAATCATTTAGTCAATAAAATGTCAAATAATAGTGAAAGGTTCCCAGAGTGCAGATATTTTGGTAATCAATAAATTGTTAAAGTAATTTTTAAAGCAAACATGCCAAAAATGTGAAGGTTCGAGCTTCTAAAATGTGAGAGTTTGTTGCTTTTTCTTGTTTTATATTATAATAAACTGAGTCTTTTGGGGTTTTGGACTGTTGATCAGACAAAAAAGCAACTTTAAGACGTCATCTCGGGCTTTAGTGAACAGAAATGGACATTTTTCACTGCTTTCTAATGTTTCGTAGAGCAAATGATTAATCGAGAAGATGATCGGTAGATTAATTGACAATAATGTGCAGGAAAATTGATTTAGCAGAATGTTTTTCAAGTTTTATTGCAACATAAAAACATGACAAACTACCATATTTAACTCAAATGACACTTTGTATGTACACACTTTGCTGTACTTGTTTTCTAGTCTGTGTTATTCTGTTTCAGCCCTCTTAATCACACATTTCTGGGTAATTTGATCAACTTTTAGGAGCATTTATGTCCTCGATTTCCAAACATGAAGTAGTTACAGAGTCATGCAACTCCCGGCCAGTTGGCTTCATTTGAGCGTGTTGCAGCATTGCTGGATTACATTTGGCAAGCCCCCCCCTGCACATTGTAGTCTTGGCAAGGCCTAACTGCCCATTGGCACGGGGGCGATCCAAAGCCCCAGAAGAGACAGATCAGCAGAGGCCTTGTTTGATAAGGAGTTATGCTCTCTGTAGATTTGTGTGTGGCTTAGAAGTGCTGTCCAAACAACACGAAAAGAAGCCATGCAGAATCAGACGGGGCAGCAGGAGGTGTCAGACTGAGTGGGAAGATTGTGAGTAAACTTAAAGGAAGTGTTTGCTTCGCTGAAGTGCTCTTAAGCAAAACACTGAATCCTATTTAGCTGCTTGTTTGTACCTCACCCTGACCTTTTAGCTGCTTGTGGGGAAGGGCAAAAGTGAAATCCTTCTTTGGAGCATCAATTTAGTATCATAGTTTTATGAAATCCTGTTGTGGAAAGCAGTCTGAGGTCACAACTTGCATCCTTGTTGCTCACAAATGAATTCTTGGCCCACAAAATTCAAGAATCCACAACCAGCTCAGCTCTGTTTCATCCAGACTGGACCCATCAGAAGTAGCCTTGATCTCAGAGCCACGCTGCTGTAATCCTGTATGTCTTTTCTCAGCAGACAGTGAGGTGGCGAGACTGGCGAGACCAGGCTTGGCTGTTACCCTGAGTAACGGCTGAGTTTGTGCAGCTCGCCTTGAGCTTTCTGCGCTCCGCCCTTGAACCGAGCCTCTGAGCAAGCAGAAAATCCTTGTAATTGCATTAGTGTTGTCCAACTGTGCGCTCCGTGCCACGCCCGCTCCCTCCAGACCGGCTTTTTAGCTTGATTTATTGCCTTGACATGTCAGGATTTATTTTCATCCCATTGCAGAATTTGCAGACAACATCAGATATCCTTGACAAATGTCCTGGCTTTGATTCAGTGTCCTCTTATTCTCCCTTATTGAAGTGTCAGGTTGTGCTATGAAGTCAGTGATGTGCTCAGCGGGAGCCAGGTCTGGTCATAGTATAGGGCCCTTCCTGTGGGCTCTTGACCAAGCCAGCTAATAAAAGGTCTCAGTGCCACAGTTATTATCCCCAGTGGCAGCCTGGCGGTGCTCTGGGCGCCGGCACCAGGAGGCTGATTGCCTCGGTGAACTGAAGAGGTTGACAGACACAAATAGAGCCTGGTGGTTAAGTGAGGGCATTAAATAAAGTGCAGGCAATTTTTTTCATGAAATGTAATCCCCCAGTCTGCTTTTACGCCCGCCTGTGCCCTGAAACTTTCTGTTGTTGTGGTCGATATGAAAAAAGGATATGGGCAGCGGTTCAAAATGCCACCGTGTACTCTGGGTAATGTTGCATCTGCTCGCTGGGCCTGCTGCTGTTCTGCGAGGAACCTGCGCTGCTGTTTGTCGAGTCACACTGTTGTGTTTGAGGTTTCACGGGTGGTTTTGTGACTGTGATTGTTTTGTCTGTCCAGATTTGTATTTTGGCTTCTTATTGATCTCCCTGACGACTGCAGGTGTTTGCTACTGTTTTGTTTTAGACACTGCTACCAACCATAACCCACCCACACGCAGTCATTGAATACCACACTCTCCCACCCCTCAGTTTTGCAGCAGCACCACGGAGGCTTTGACAGAATAAACTTTATTGTTATCTTCCAGCGTGAACACCTGCTTGTGCCACACAGCGGGGCTGTTCGGTGGCCTTCGATTCACCTGGCTGGTTTGTTTATTGTGTTTCATAACGCTGTTGTTCAAGCTCTCCAAGAACCTTCACAATCTAAGAGGATTAATGAAAAACAAAAAGCTGCGCTGGCAAATCATTTGAATGTTTTTTTGTTGTTTGAAATCTCTGAGAAATTTCTGCTGCTTTGAACAAAGAGGATTTGGTTGACTCAGATTTTCTCTCCCTCAATAAAAAAACTCAAGAGTGAGACATGGCTTAAAAATATGTCTTAAATGCAACATCTCCTTTATCCGATCCAACATGTCCTATTTGTCCTGCAGCACAGGAAGATAAGAGCAAATTCCTCCACATCCGTCTTTTCTTATGCTTGGCACTGACAGCCATGTAACCTCATCCTGACAGACATTTAGAGGTTTTTGGCTGATGTGCTGGGAATCCTCATTAATCATTAGTCCAGCACAGGGTGTAACTGACAGTTACATTCATTACCAGTTAGTCTGCCGATTATTTTCTTAGTTAATTGATTTATCGTTCAGTTCATGAAACATTAAAAATGGTGGGAAAAAAACGCAGTTTCTCTGAGCCCGACCATCAGCCGAAAACCCAAAGAAATTAAATTTACTATCATATATGACCAGAAAAGACAAAGAAAGAAAATCCTCACAGCAAATGTTTGGCATTTTTGCTTGAAAGTAGGTGCTGGTTTAAAGGGCACTACTCATTACACAGATCAGTGTAATCAACGTGGGGAATAGTACTCAATGTGCTCTGTGGCTCTGGAGGGTGAGAAAAGTAACCGTGGTGATTTCATCAGGGTTACCTCGGCTTTGACATTTTACAACAGAAAGCCTGCGTTACAATCATGGAGTTTGCAGAACGTGGACCTTTACCTGACAGGGAGGGTCTAATCAAAGATATTGGCTTATTGCAGATATATCAGTATCAGTGTATATGTCAGCGATACTGATATACTGTATCTGTCATTTACAAACAGTGTCTCCATTTAGTTTGTCCACCAGAGATCGCTGGCAAGTCCCACTCGGTATCGACCAATATTGTTATCTGATTTTATCAATATCAGCGCCGGCCTGAAAAAATCCAGTATCTGTTGGGCTGTACTATCAGATTGCATCATGGGAAATGTAGGATCAAACATTTTCGAAGGACTGAAAGTGAGGATATCTCAGCTTCTGTGGCTCCAATTCTGATCATTGTTTTTGATCATTCCCTTCAGGGCTGCAACTGATGATTACTTTCATTATCGTATAATCGATTCATCTCTTGGCCTGTGAAAAGTCAGCAAATAGTAAAAAATACCAATCGCAATTTCTGAAAGCCAAAGGTGACATCTTCAGATGTCTCGTTTTGTCCAACCAACTGTCCAAAAATATTAAATTATCTATCACATAAGAGAGAATAACCAACAAATCGACTAAGTGTTTCATCTCTAGTCCAGTGTGAGAATTCACACTGTTTATCTTCTTCCACTTCTTCCTGTTTCCTCTTCTGCTGGATGAAAAGACTGACTGATGTTTTTGTTTGTAAAAGCATCTCTCAAAAGTTAAAGCTGCTGAAGAAGACACAGACAACCTTGCCAGTTAAAACAATGCATTTGTGACCTCAAGGTATCTTCGTCAATCATCCCTCTGGGGGCTCCAAGCAGGACAAATTCCTTTTATTGCCGAGCCACTTGAAGATTCAGTGTGCGTCGCTGCTTTCTGTCTCTGGCAGCCTTGAGGAGAAGTTTCCTTGTCAGACACATTTCTTTAACAAATAACACCTCCAGGAAAATCTGTGCAGAGGCCGGACGTCTGTCTAGTCAAGTGGAGAAGGAAATTGGCGACGCCGTTTGTTCCCCCGTCCTGCAGATGATGTACTGCATCTGTCCATCTGGTTAATCCTTTCAGATTCTCAGATGCATTGCAGTGGTGATATATAGACTCAGATTTCTCTGTGTGAGCAGTCGTGCTTGTGTGTAATCGCTATCAATGAGATGAGGCTCTATTATGGAGTTATGGAGGGATACTATTGAGTTTCAGGGAAAATATCAGTTGCTAAATGTCAGTAATCCTGCACTGGCATTTGGCAAATTGAAATGGATTTTCTCTGGTCGATGTTTTTCTCAACAGCCAAATTCCCCCCCCTCGCCTTCGTCCTTCACACACAAAGAGGCAGGGAGAATAATTGCTATTCTGCTGTAAAGTACTCCATAGAAATCCAAAACTGGATGTGCAGATTAATTGTGTTTTTACGTTAAAGTTTCTGTCGTAAGCCGAGCGTCTGCGACTTAAAGTTAGGATCTCTGTGGTGACTGACGAGCAGCAGATTCAGTACTATACAGAAGCTTTGTCCTTGGCAGGCTGTGCGGTCTCCCCTGCCCGTCGGCCATCTGCGACCATAAGAACCAGCACTTAAAAACTCCGATATTACAGTAGGATGAAGCTAAAATGGCTCCTGTCATAAGTGAGCGGCAGAAGTCATTTTCTGTGATTGGCTGAATGCCGCTAGACATTCTGGCTCGACGTCCTCTGTAAATATAACCCTCGACAATAGAAGTTATAGATATTATAGAGGAGGGAACATGCCTAGTCTCCATTTGCCCATAAAAGACAAGTGAGTGGAGCAGGTGGTCTGATACATGGAGCTGCTGTATCTTTATAGCCAGGCTGTCCCTGTCTTCACGCCGTGTTTATTCATTTTTTTTATCGTTTGATTTACAGTTTATTAGTTTCAACCAAGTTCAACAACCCTACATAACGCAGCTCGACGAAAACAAGGGACATAGAAAATTAGAAAACAGTCACAATTACACATTACAGCAGTAAGGAAAGCAGTAAAAAGACAACTGAGGTTCTGTACAAGACACATACTTAAATATAAATTAGCTTTTACATTATTAACAACCTGTGACGTTCTCTGTGTACAGTCTAAAATATTGATACCCATACAGCAGCTAATACTGTGATGATTATAATTCTTCTAGTCAAGTCATAGAGCCCAAAATCTCAGAGGGTTGTATATAATATATGACACCGTCTATCCTTAGACTAGGGAAGGGTGATATGCCTTAAAATAATATCAACTAACGATTATTTTTTATTATTGGTTGATCATTTTTTCTATAAAATAGTGAAAAATGCCAACCATCAGTCCAAAACCCAAAGATATTCAGTTCACTATCACGTACGACAAAGAAAAGCATCAAATCCTCACATTTGAGAAGCTGAAACCAGTGAGCGTACCTGATTAATCAATTATTAAAATAGATGCTGTCGGTCAACTAATCGATTGTTCGAGGACTCGATGCAGCTCATGCAGGGCATATTTGTGATAACAATATTCACAATAATATGATAAAAGAAAGAAAAAATATAATGATTAGTTTTATCATTTATTCACGTTATTGTTAAAACAACTTGCCAATGATTTATCTTTTTGTTTGTTTGGACCTCAGTTCAGCTGCTGGCCTCTCCTCCACGTGTGATTTATGGCTCTCGTCGTACTCAATCAGGTGCTTCTGGTTGAGAAAGTGAAATAAGTCTTCTAAGTTTCGTGTTGCTGTTACACTGCTTACACATGACCATAGTTTATTGTAGATCTGACCTTTTAGAACCAAAACCCTCTTACACGACTGAAGTTTCTCCCTTTTTTGGAAATATCATTCATATATTATTATAATCATGAACAATATGTTATGGCACAGCCTAACTTAGACCCTCAATTCATACGAAGAACTTTACAATCCCCCCCCGCCCAAAAAAAACTTCTTTACCATACAACATTGTGATTCAGATTGTTTTTAGACCATACAAGGCTGAAAATCAAACTCCACTTTATATTTAAACCTGCAGTAACTCATTTTTATGGCCACTTGGGGGCAGCGGAAGCAAGTTGTTAACACAACATCGACATATCATCACGTTTTAAGTTAATATGCCGAACTTGTTCGCAAATAGTAGCTTATTTACACATCCAGCAGTAACGTAGCAACATTAGCATTCATTTGGAGTCGTGTTTGTGTCCACCTGATAAATGTAAGTCCAATATTCACTCTCTTTCAGCTCCGTTTTTTGGCCTCCGCCAACTCCGGAAGGAAGTATCTGTCTCTTTAGCAGCTAAATGCTCCACTATGTTCATCAGCTAGTCGGTAACTGTGTCAGTCTGGTTCTGGACAGGTAGTGTGCAGTGAGTTATTAGATCTTTGTCATTAAAAACGGGGTTAAAGCTGTGAGACTGAACCAAAACAGTAAAGTCGTGACCAGTAAAACCAAAACAACGAGGTGAAAGATGCTAAAACGCTCCGTAGAGCTACGGTGATAACTCTCTGTCACTACAAACAACCTCATAATCTAACAATACTAATAATTTATAATATTCAAATCATCATACTGACAAGATATCAGATACCTGCAAAATGAAAAATATCTCTAGTTCAACTCACTACACATCCTGCAGTATCACTGATGGCTGCTGCTGTGTTATCAACCACAGACAGAGTATTATCAAACAAAACAAAGAGGCCTATCCAGGGAGAAACAATTGTTTTAAGTGCTGTGAGGAGGAAATGACAGTGATGTCAGTCTCTCCACGCAGCAGAGAGTCTTCATGGCAGCGGGATAAGTTACAGTCAAACATAAAATCTCAATATGCTTTGTTTCTGACAGGTAGACTCATTCTACTCACACAGCTTCTCAGCTTGTCAAAGAGCAGCTTTTTCTTGTTTTTTTTTTTTTACTTCTTGTAATTCTTCACTTTCTCAAGTGAGCGAGCATCAACCTACGCAGCAGAGCACAGGGCTTCACCAAACTGTTTCTGTGAACATATGGTGGTGTTTTTGTATTTATTTATTTATTTTTTCCCCTCGTCCCGAAAGTTTGCCGGATCCAGACGGGGGAAGTGAATATTGTAGAGTGTTTAATCCTTTATACTTGTGGGGATTATGTTCCATTTGATATCAGATATGCATTAGTCAAATGGGTTTTGACTGCTTTTCCTGTCGCAGTCACGCATACGAGTACACACGTGTGCAGATACGTGCATGCACACACATTTACATCCACATGTACTGATTAAAACGGGGATTTGCAGTATTGATGTTTATAGCTGTGAAAAGATAAGTGTGTAAAAAGGGTGTTTCCCTCTTATGGTTGCCCCCTGCAGAGTCTCACGCACATAAAAGCAAACAGATTCTTTTTTTGGGGCCGGATTAAGATTCTCTGTGATGCTCTGTACCATAATGATGCAGTATCATGCCAACAGAGCAGATTAGTGTTCATTTGACCTGGATTGAAGGATTTTCTTTTCATATGTCACCGCTGATAAGGGTGATACAAGTGAAGTAGCATGCACCAAGGACGGCAGGATCGGGGTATATTGTCGTTGTACCGGAGGAAGGACACACTGTCCACGTCAGGAGTAATTCAAGTGTCATCTGCACAGCACCAAGCAGTGATTTTAATACAAATATACCAAATGACATCTCACAGACTCGTTGCATTTGCCTTTTTACAGAAACTCCGGTTGCTTGTGTGAACACTCTACCTACAAATTGATTCCTGAACTGAAATAAGCAATGAAAAGAAAAGCTGGACTCCTGACATTATCCGTTTGTCATCTTTTGGTATGAAGTTTCACAGATAAATCTGATTGGCTGATGGACTGAAAATCGTCTACCACAATATAATTCATTTTAAATATAATATTCATATACGTATCATGATCTAGTACCCTTTCTGGAAAACTAATCTAGAAACAACAACAACAACAACCTCGCCATAACGTCGAGCCAGTGGCTGTTTTGGAGCTTTCAGTCATATCACTTGATCTTCATCAGCAGAGGAAGTTTGCCTAGTTGTCATGGAGTTGTAGATGCTCACATTTAGAAACTGTTTATGGATAAAATAACTAGACTGGAATGTCATTTTGGCTATTTCAGCAAAATTTAAAGCAAATCAAGGTACTTTATCACATTGATGCTATAATTATATAAAAATCCAGAGCTGCCATAAAATAGTCCTGCTCATTGATTTGCAACATTGCCCACAACAGTCCAAAATGATTGGAGATATGAAAGAGATATCTCCTGTGGTATAAACAGTATGGCTAAATCTCTGACGGCTTACAAATTATGTAGGGCTGCGACTAACAATTGTATTTTCATTATTGACTCATTGGTCGATTATTTTGATTAACTGATTGCTCGTTTTGTCTATAAAATGTCTTGTTTTGACCAACCGTTCAAAGATATTCAGTTTGCGATGGTGTAAAAGAAAGAAAAGCAGCAAATCCTCACATCTGAGAAGCTGAAACCAGAGAACGATCGGCAACTTTCCTTCTCAAACAACTTAAATGATTATACGATCATCAAAATTGTTGATTGACTTCCTGTCAAGCCACTATGTATGGTGTGAAAAGCTCTCGCTGCCCTTTTTAATTTGCCAACATGCAAATTCAACAGCTTACAACAAAAGGACATTTTTTACTGAGATGGTGGATTATGAGAAATATGTTATTGGCTAACCAGACTACTGACAAGCACTCTGGAAAGTCAAATGTAAATAAATGAGCTGGATTGTTTGCCTTTGCAGAATAAACACTTTTCAGTCTGTGCGTGCGACTGCTCTGGTGTTGTTGGGAACACTTGAATATAAATAAACCTCCTCCTGCTGGGATCTGGCTGATTAACACACTGTAACTCAGTAAAAAGGGAGTGAATGCTTAGAAGCATTCGTCAGAGGAACTCCACAGATCCTTTTTCGGCTTTTTTTAAGATGTGAGGCTGCAGCGGGAGCTCCTCTGGTCCCACCTGGGAGCCACATGGCAGCTGTGTGAGGTGACTGCCCCCTCTGCTGGACTCTGCAGGGACCAGCAGGCCTACAAACCTCCCAGATGAGTGATGAACTTTGCTGCAACTTCAGCATCTGCTGTATCCCTCTCACTCTGAATGAATGCAGCATGTATAGAGACGTGCTCAGTGCTTTTTCTTTGCATTAGTTCAACTCTTTGCTTTGGTTCATTAATGCAGTGAAATGATGAAAGAGGAAACAGAGTGGTGGGATGTAGCATTTACTCAAGTACTCTACACGTACTTCAGTACAGTTTTGATGCACTTGTACTTTACTTAAGTATTTCTATCTTATGGTACTTTATACTTCTTCTATACTTCCACATGATAATAACCCTACAATATACAGTATATAACATTATGAAAGCGCCCATTTGGCATAGCTAGTGCTTCTACTTTTCTTTTTAAGAAAGATTTTGAATGCAGGACTTCTACTTGTGACTGAAATAGAAAGAAAACAGAAATGAGTCCTTGTGATGAGTAAAAACCCAAAAGACTTGTGTAAATATCTCATGAATTAAATTAATCATATAGTCATAAACCTAATATATATGCAATAACATCTACAAATTGTATTAATTCTCTTCCACAGTTCCTGTGGCAGTCAGAGCTCCCGTGGGTGAAATTTGGAGGGGAACTTGAGCGTGACTGTGTTACCAGCAGCAAAGAGTCAACCTCTCAATCTCAAGAGTGGCTCTTTGTTTATGCTCCTGTCTCTTTGCCCTGGAGAACAACACTAAGGCGTAAAAAAGAGAGGAGGAAGAGTGAGAGAAAGACTCAGTAAATATTTTCTCAAACGCCTTAATTGAAATTGGATTTTAACTGCTCACTGGACCGTGGTGGCAAAAATCAGGTGCCAGGGTGGGGTGTTTTTGCATTGCAAATGTAATTTTCAGGGGGTTTTTTGCCCATTACCCAGGAGGCACTCGAAAATAGCTACCAGATATGTTTTTTCATGAGCCATTTTCTTCAGGTTGAGCCTCTCATTATTCCAATACCCATTGCGATTAGCTTTTTGGATTGAACTACAGTGTGGTCCTGTTGTTTACTGAGCTGGAGCGTCAGTCTTTGTGGGAAATTGTATTCCCTTCATGCCCAGATAGAGCCTGATGGAGTTGAAATTTTGATTGCGCAATATATACAGCTAATGTGCTCTGAGTTTTCATTCATCACATCACGGTAGATGGGCCACTACTTGTTGATTGTTCTGTAATTTAAAAAATGTATTGCCTATTTGATGTACATTAAATAGGGGAATTGCTTCAGTGATTGATACAGAAAGTAATGTTTAGACATTTATTTTCACCTGTAAATACTGAACAGAAAAAATGGCACATCCTCCTACTGAACATGCTACTGTCAGTGGTGGAGGAAATATTCAGATCCTTAAGTAATTAATTACTAGTTACTACCATTACTAGTACAAGTCCTGCATTGAAAATGTTACTTAAAGCAGTTATAACAGATATTTTATATAATAACAATGTATCAAATGACAGTATGAAACGGGTCGCTCATAGTGATGAACCTACAGCGAATTATTGCCTGAATCTGCAGCTCCCCTCAGCTTTACGGAGCTTTAAAACTAGCTTCAGCTCATCGTTTAGCAACTTTACTGTTTTGTTCACTCTCACCGCTCTCATAATGTCATTTTTTGGCCGCATCAGGCAGCTGTTTTCAGCAAAAAAGCTCCTAAAAACTCACTGTACACTACCTGTTCAGCACCAAGCAGCAAACAGACACAGTTAGTGATTAGCTGGTGAACATAGTGGAGCATTTAGCTCCTGAAGAGCCGGATATTTCCCTCAGGAGGTGGTGGAGACCAAAAATGGAGCTAAAAGATTGTAAATATCGGATTTGGAAATTCATCAGGTGGTCAGAAACACAACTCCAAATAAATGAGATGAGTAACTGTTGGATGTGTAAATAAGAAACTGTTTTCCATATCAGCTTAAAAGGTGATGATATGTCAGTGTTGTATTTTTTCTACTGCCTCCAAAAATCAGTTATTGCTGGTTTAAGTACTTTACATGAATAAATGTACTTAGTTACATTCCCGCACTGGCTATTGCTTAATTTCTGCTCAACTGACGCTTCAATTAGGTCGTTGCCACAAGTGGACGAGGTGGCCATCAATAACTTTCTGCTAATTTCCCCTGCTATATGTAATCTGGTCACACAGGCTCACTGCAGGAGAGACTGCTGGAAAATTATGGCTCTCTCGTGTCTGGGATCCCAATGATCCTACACAGTCTGTCTGCGAACTGAGATCAATACCCCCTCCGAGTAGGTTTTAGCACCTTTAAAAATAGCCCCTTCAAAGCTTTCGGTGAGGGTGTGTTAAATAAAACGTCCCCGAGCTACAATCATAAGTGGCACTGCAGTTAATGGCCATCATTGTCTGATTTGATGGTCGCAAACAAGGTCGTTGCAGCCGCATATGGAGTCATATTCCTCAAGCAAAATGTTTTAACATTGACCGAAAGCTCTAATGTTGAAACTTTATAGCCATTCTGCTGCCTCACTGCTGGTGTTAATGGTCCCCATTTCCGCTGGAGCTTCCCCTACTCCCCTACTGTACTCCTTCCTCAACATCAAACCTTTCAACTTCTCTGTCAAACGGCTCAACAGGCCGACTAGTGATCGCCCTGATGGATGAGCGAACAAGGAGAGGAGTCGTGAGTCTCACACTCGAGCTAGTGGAGGTTCAGCGCCCCGCTACGCCCACGCCAAGCAGTCCAATCGCCTCCAGACTTTGACACATCATTTCCCCTGTGATTTGTGGCCAGATTGAGGTTGAAGGAGACAAGGAAATTTTCTGTCCTCATGAGAACAGATGGATGTTGCAGCGCTGTAGACTGAGCAGAGGGTTGTTTCTTTTTTTCCTTCCTTCCTGAAGAACCCTCTTGCTTTATAAGGGATTGGTTTCATGCTCCATAATGGACTCATGATGACTAGCTATTACAGCACATTTTCAGAAAACGACCTGCCATTTTTTTCTTTTGGGATGACATAGAACAGACTTACTGTCCTTCCAGAAAAGTGATATCTATCATTTTGTAAAATACTTTCAGTACTGAGTGGCAATTGAGAATTTCCCATTTGTCCCCTTTGTGCTGTTTCATACAAGATCAAAGTTGAGACCCCTCTGTTTGTGATCAAAGATAGGCGGTAATGCCATGAAATGATGCGTGATGTAACATACGTGCAATTCGTAAAATGTGATAGGCTTGTCAGGGCAGCAAATGGTCACCATCTTTTTCATCCACACCCCCCCTCACATGTTTGATCTCGTCTCTGAGAAGCGAAGCCTGCGGCGCCTCCCTTGGGACGTTTGATGTTGGAGATCAGAGCTTGTGGTGGTGCAGGCACTTTGGCGGTGGGGGCTTCACCATTACCGCGCGCCACATCCAATCTTCTCACCATCAGATAACTTCAAAGAATCTGCGAAACACCACCTTCCTAAAAATCCAGAGTTTCCCACTGGTGTTGTCTGTTAGATTAGCAGCATGTTATTGAAGTTTCCTGGAAAAAAGAAAAAAAACCCCGGCTCTGCTGAAATCTATCATCACCTCAGGCTCCGAGAATGTGATTTTTTTCATCTCTTTCTGATTCTTTCTCTCTTCTGAGCATTGATCTCCAGCTCTGCCAATAGTGTCTCCTCTGTGAGACCTTTCCTCGTCCTCCATCTCTTATCCATTATTCATCACTCTCTGCTCTTTCTGCCAAACCATAATACCTCTTACCTCCAGACGATCATTTTGCTGTTTTGCAATGTATGAAACAATGACACCCCGGCTGTTGCTTTCTTGGTAGAGATACTGAAACAGAAAAGTAGATTACCATATTTGTGCACAGTGGACAAGGTCCCTCATCCTCTGACTTTGCTAAAACAAGACCAAGAGTCTGTAGTCGTTCTAGCAGCTATGTGAGACTGTGCTTTGAACTAAATGCTAACATCAGCATGGTAACAAGCTCACACTGACCGTGCTAACATGCTGATGTTTGGCAGGTATAATGATTACCATGTTTACCATCTTAGTTTGGCATGTTAGCGTGCTAAATCTGTTAATTAGCATTAAACACAAAATACAACTGAGGCTGATGTCATTAGCTTTGCAGGCGTCATAAAACAAATTAAAAATTTTGACCCAATGATGGCGTTAGATGAAAAGTCAGAGGATCACCAAAGTAAAGAATACATCATCTGAGAACCATGAATGTCTGTATCAAAATTTGATGTTGAGATATTTCACTGAATGAGTGAAAACTTTGACCTTTCCTGTAGCGCCACCAGCAGGTCAGAGGATCACCAAAGTCAGTAGAATTTATCCTCTTGGGACCTTAAATATACGTAGTAAATGTCATGGCAATCCATCCTTTAGTTGTCAAGATATTTCACTCTGAATCACAAAGGTCAACCTGCTGGTGGCACTAGAGAAGAAGTCAGAGGATCACCAAAGTTGGTAGGATTCATCATCCAGTGATCATAAATGTCTGTACAATGTACAATGTCAATCTATTTAATAGTCGTTGAGATATTTCAGTCTGGACCAAAGTGGTGGACCGACCGATCGCCCCCCCCCAGAGCCATGCCGCTAGCATGCCCCAAAAAGTGATGATAATTCTTCAACCGTGTGCCATCTCAGCTTCTCTAAAGTATGATAAGTCAATCACATTAGAAAGAGTGAAAAGTAGAAGTTGTGCGTGTCGATGAGAAGAGATTAAGTGTTAATCTCAGCAAATTGATCTATGAAGAAGGAGGACTTCAGAGAGATCTTTTCATACTCGATACATCTGAAGTGAAGAGGAGAGGTTACCGTGAGTCATCTGTGTTGGAAAAAAAACATTTGAATTTAACGCTGTCTTCACTCGATGTTATAAAGCCTCGCTACTACTTCAGAAAGGTCTTCTCACTGTAAGAGAGCCCTCGTCTCTCTGTGTCACTGGTCAGACAATATCGAAGTTACTCAAGTATGATGCACTTTGATGAATCCTCCTTTTTACTCTGAAGGATGTTCTTTTTCTACCTTACTTCATGCTGACACAGTTAACATACATTTTTATCCTTCGGTTGTGAAATATGATCTCATTCTTTACATTTTATCCTGAAAACAAACCAGTCTGGAGCACAAGATGTCAGTCGAACTGCTTTTTGTTGCCATGATAAGTTTTTTTCAAGGGATTTGAAAACTAGATGTGCATTTGCGCAGCTAAAACTGATCAGTTAAATGTTCCTATGTGCCTGTTTGTTTGCTGTATTTCAGAATGATGAACAAATGAACCAAACAGAGAACTGAAATAGCTCAGGCAAACAAACAGAAACAACTCCTTCTACTCAATTTACTGCAGTTTGATGTGAGTGCTGAATCGTGCACTCTTGAACGTGTATTTATTTGCCACATGCACATGATTCCCTTCTTTAGCATGCATCATGTTGAAATTAATAATATATTCCTCAGCTTTTGAGTTCTGATAATGCAGCATCACATGTAACAAAGATCTAAACAAAACTTCAGGTTGGTGAAGGAAGAGATCTGCACCAGCAGTCATACAGTAAATGATATTACAGCCTCCAACATCTGAGACATCTTGGAAAGAAAGAAATCAAATAGTGACTGATCTGTGCAGAAAAGTCAGCTGACAGACATATTATCTCTAGAGGAGGAAACTACTGTCTGAAATCTCTTAAATTAAACTTTAATGTATTGTGACTACAGTACAGTGAGAGGGCGGATTTGACCAAATCACAGAAAAATATTTTCAGAAAAATACGTGAGATATAACACACTGTTCCCTCCTGTGTGGGTAGATGGTTTCTGTATTTATATATTTACAGTGTGAATAATGTCTGTAGCTTTGCAGTATATATAATGTACTATATTATAAAATGCTATACTGGTTTGTACAGTAAGGATTAAACATCGAATTTAGGTTTCTCTTTTCACTGAAATATTAAAATTAGAGTTGTATCGCTTTTTGGAAGTATTGTTAAAAGAATAAAATCAAATCAAGTTTTAGTTTTACCAAACATTGAACTTATCGTGTCAAAGTTGGATGAAGTTGTTGCATCAAATATTTCCACTGCCCTGACTCCTTCTGGCTCAGTGGTGCTGAAAGTTCAGGATGTAACTTCACTTTTCATCAAGTTTTATGCAACTTACGTTACTTTGAAGCGGTCCCAAAAGTACAGTGTTATACAGTGTAAGGCTGTGTGTATGATAAAGTTAGAAATAAATCTGTCTCATAACCTTTCGTGTAAAACTTGAGTATTATGTTTTAATTTTATATATATTATATTAAATGCAATGTGTCCAGCAAACATTTTTCTCAGTCATCTTCCATTTTCTTGCCTGGTTGTCTATATTTTATATTTCTTGTTATACACTATATTTGCCTTTTCAAAGTATATTAGTTGTCATACAATTTACAGTATTTGTCAGCGTGACTGCTGGCCGATAAATGATGCAACTGGAAAGCCTCTACTTTTTTGTTTACTCCTCAATTCAAGCTATTAAACTACTGAATGAAAATTAAGATTTGATTGAATACATACATTAAGTTTTAGTCTATGATTGCTGCATTTGTCAGACTTGTCACAAGTGCCCTCCCTCCCCCTCCACAGAGGAAGTCGTTGATCGCCACCAGTCTGATCGTGGCGGTGTCGCTCTTCGTGGTCGTGGTGAACTACTCGGAGAAGCCCTACTTCCTCCTGCAGCCAGTGTTCGGTCAGACGTTCAGCAGCCACTGGATGTTCTCCAAGCAGCCGTACAAGGCCTTCAAGCCTCACCTGGGCTATGTTAGCATCCCCAAACAGGAGGTGAGGGACAAATAGACAACACACACACACACACCATTGATACACACAGCTGAGCTGCTATTTAGTGTCATTGTTCTGGGTAGCATCTTGCTACCTCTCTTGCTACTAATGCTAATAATGTCTGTTCAAACTGGTTAAGTTAAAGGTGCTCTAATCAATATCTTCATATCAACAGTGAATCAAATAATTATGTGTAATGTTGAGGATCCCACTTGAAGTGACAAACCACAAGAGAGTTATTACCTGACACTTAACGCTACAGAGCTTTTTGGTGTCTTCCAGCTCATTGTTTTGGTTTTACAACCCGCAACTTTACTGTTTTGCTTCACTCTCACCGTTTTCATCAACGTTGTTTTCAAGCCGAAAACAACGCACCAAATGGCAGACAAAGTTAGCAACTAGCTGGAGAACATAGTGGAGCATTTAGCAGCTAAAAAGTGTGATATTTTTCGCAGGAGTTGGTGAAGAGCAAAGCTGAGTGTACTCTGGACTTACATTCATCAGGCGGACAGAAAAAGTCCAAATGAATGTTAATGTTGCTCTGTGTCTGCTGGAGGTGTTAACAGCAACTTTTTTCTAACAAGCTCACCATACCAACTTAATGAGGTGATAATATGTCAGTGATGAGCTTGATGCGCTGCACCCAAGTGGCCAAAAAGTAAATTAATGCAGGTTCAAGTTAGTGTGAAATGACTTTCATATTGCAAAATATACATCAGCCGAAGTTACTTTAGTTTGTAATTATGGCAAATTGTGGAGGATGTTACCTGATCGGCCCAGGACATTTTCATTGCGCTACACTGATTGATTGATTGATTTGTTGTTTGAAACCTTAATTTATACAGAGGAAACTCACAGAGTTCACAAATGATAGTTGCAGTTACATGATAAAACACAACATTGCTGTTAAAAGTTGTAGATTAAATACATTAAAAAAAGCCAATAAAAGATGATAAAAGCTGCTAAAAGATAAAGGTGATAAGGTGATGATAAGGGACAAAGTTGTAATGAAACTGTGAGAAACTTATATTAATAAGATACAAAGGGACTAAAAGCTGACTGATGTTGATGGACGTTTACACTTAACAACAAGAGACAAAGTCATTTCATGCAGACAGTTCTGAATTTGATCTTTAAGCTTTCATTCACACACATCTTATTTTGCATCTCTGCTGAAATCATTTTTCCACAGCAGTCTTAAGATGAAAGCATTAACATCTAATGTTTTACAGTGAACCTTTTTACATTTGTCATATTACAGTGTCAGGGTTATAACATACACAGGTAACCTTTTCTTTTATGGTGCATTCATGTTCTGTAACCCTCTATTAACATTAACCTGCCATCACACAGCTTCACCTCCATAATGAAGGTGTATTCAAATGCGCTCATGCAAGAGAGGCACAGCACCTCCTTGAGGATTTCTTGTAATTCATTATATCAAGTTCTCTGTGATGGATGTGAAAACGCCTGTTTGATGTCTCTTGCGTGCATTATTTCTTTGTAATTCCAAACACCCATGTCCGTGATCCTATTCTTCTGCCTTCAAACAGCTCTGTGCTGTATATTCCCAGCACAATTTATGGAAATTGAAATATCAAAGCCTTTTAATTCCCACCACATCAAAATGTAAAAACCAAGCTGTGTGTTTGTTGTTTAGGGAGGCAGCCGGCGAAAACTGAAATTGTGCTCATACTGGTGGATATTGGGTAGTCACGCAGGAAAATCGTATCATTTGCTCGCATGAGATGCGTGCAACATTTCCGGCTGACAGGTAATGAGGATTGTGCTCTCAGTTTGGGTTGCAGTGCATCTAGATTTGGAGTTGCGATGGATACGCTGGGTCCTTCTTGAGAAGTGGATAGGCTGATATTGGCAGATTAATGCGGAGCGTCATCCTCTGCCTCCGGAGAGGTTCATACACACAACATGGGCCCAGAGGCAATCACGTCTTACACCAATCTCTACGTCTGCACCTCCTTCTGCCTCCAGACAAGCCCGCTTAAATCACTGCCCTCTCCCCATAGACATTTATGCAAATCACAGGAAAGACTGGCAGCTTCTGTGGAATTAGGCTTCTTTTCGGCTCAAATTCCCCCACCAGTGAGCTCTCAATAGCGAATCAGAAGAGGCAGTGATTGGCCTGAACGTGAGTGTCAAAAGTGTTCTGCACGCTCACGAAATTTCTGACAAAGAATGGACAGAATTGTGGAGGTCTGGTCAAGGTGATACTCTTGTGCCAGGTGTCGTAAGCGATTACGTCCGGAGTGAAAGCCTGCTGTGTGAGCTGTCAGCCTTTGTTAAGCACACAGCAACACCTTAAGAAGCAGTAATATTTCTCCCGGACAGTGAGGCAGTCTTACATGATCCACAGTGAGGTGTCACTTGAGGTGTTATAAACCTCTTGCGAGCATGTATAATGCATAACCCGGTAACATGGGAATGGTCGGCCTTATTTTCCTCATTTGATTGAGTCTGCCTCCAGGTGTGATAAATTATTCCCGCTCTGCTTTTCAGGAGAAATAGAAAACATTTGTCTTGTGGCACTTTACATTCATGCCCCTGGTCTATCACAGATGGAGACAGAAACTCAATATTTTCATTTAGACCTGAAAATCTTTAAATTCAGGCCGTTTGAAATGCACACAATGGCAAACACGGGGGAAAGTGCCTCTATTTTTGGATTGCTTTGTGGATAATTTTAATGAGAAATCTTCTGGTTCTGGGTTCCACTAGCTGTTCAGAAATCCATTGGTTACTTTGTGTTTAAAGTTGTTAGTAACGACCAGCCAGTTTCACATTATGAAACTTTAGGAATGTCTTATCTAGTAAAGACTTAAGCGATGTGTAAATCAGTTGCTATGAAACATCTGTAGCTCCTTCTGATAAAAACCAATAAACTGTGTAAACAGAAAGTCACTGTAGCATCACAAGCTGCAACATAATTTATATATATTACCTAGATATACCTACCAAACCTTTGTTGACTTTGTTTTATTTATACATGCATAAATGAAGGTATATGTGTGTGTTTTTAGGCTGTGTCTGAAATCACTCCCTATTCAGTGAACTGTTACTGTCCACCATTTTGCTGAGTGTGTAAAGTTATCCACTATATAGTGCCCTCCACGTGTCCACATGTACACTACTTTCTGCTAACAATCCCACAATGCAATGCCCTGAATAGTATTGAGAAAATGACCTCTACATCTGGCAGTGATGACGCAAAATGATAATGATTAATATTAATTTACTGCTCACTGTTGAGTAACCTATTTATTGTTTATTATATAGGGAGTAGTGAGTGAGTGAATGATGTGGTGGATTCGGGCACAGCCTCAGAGTCAGCAGTGCTGTTCATGCAGATTAGAATGAGCGGGAAATGTCGCATTAAGCTAACCTAAACAACGTTTTTTGGTAATTTAATTTAACTTAATCGGCATTTTGTTTTTGAATTTGTGGTATAATGTGTTTCTTCTCAGTTTACATCATTATTATATTGATCAAGTGTCAGGTCACTTATGGCAATCACACTTCGTCATACCTCATCTAAATGGGTGTTGTTAGCCATGCTGGCATGCTGGCTAATTAGCACTAAACACCAAGTACAGCTGAGGCTGATGGGAATGTCGTTGGTTTTGCAGGTATTTAGTCATAAACCAAAGTACTGAACAAATTAAGATTTTGAACTGATGATTGTGGATGAGTAACGACTAACAACTGTCTAGCTGCCAACGACTGCTAGCATGGCCAAAGACTAAGCAAAAGCTGCGGCTTATTTAGTTAAAGTAAATCTTTAGTTTTTCCGTTTCTTTTCAGAGATGGCGTTTCAGACATAAACTGTATTTTTCTTCTTTAGTATAATGTGCGTGCCCTCAGAGGAGCATTTGGATTTAATCACTTTTTACCATGCAGACAGCAACAGCTAATCAATGAATTTTTAAGTGCCATGGAGACATCTTACACTGGGACTTGGCATGTTAATGCAATAATTATTGCTTATTAATTAATCGTGTTTAGAGCATTTTAATGAACGTCAAGGTTAAGTTCACACCCCAGTGCTATAATTTAATGATGACCGTGTTCCCGGCATTAAGCCTGCTTTTTTTTTAAATAACCCACTTTATTTTTAACACACTCATGCATTTAAATCTGAGGCTTTGAGTAGATTTTGTACTTATCAGAGAGTGCCAAAATTATTGGGATTATAAAAGCGCGCTCTGGCTGCGATTACCGCATGCCACACTGAAACAGCACCGTCATGAACATTAAACTGAAACATGAATCACAGCTGAGAGGATGAAGAGGCCGTAATGTTTTATTGATTTACGGCACGTAATGTTCAGAGATTTGTCGGGAGCTAAATTCCAGTCCTATATACTAAATAAAAATGTTCCAGGAGGGTTTTTAGTTGTTAGATGAGGTTTTACACACTTCCTTAATGCATGGAAATGTGATTAGTGTTCATGGGAAGCTAATAATGTTCACAGCTGTTTTTATTTTTGTGACTGTAAACTACTCCGATGCCTGTTTTTACTTTTAAATGTTAATTAATGCAGGAAATTACTCACTTGGTTTATCTTGATGAATTCTCTGCATCGTACAGTTCAAGTGCAACCTCAATATTCAAGTGTTTGTCACTGTGGCAGTTGTGTGGTAAATGCCTTGCTCAGGGGCTCCTCAGCGGTAGTTTTCCAGTCACAAACCCATGTGTCTCACATGCAGTTAGCCAGTCAGAGGTCCCCACAGAGCTCAGCCAATCTGTGTGTGCTGAGAGGCGTGATGGAGTTATGAGCTGGGCTGAAGGGAGCAGGTGATGATGGACGAGCTGCTGACAGCTCAAGGCTGCGGTGATGTGTGTCTCAACCAGCCAGTAAATGGAGAGCTACCAGCCCAGGTCCAGAGATCATTTGTTAACCCATGACTGAATCCATACATGGCAGAAAAAGCAATAGCAGGTAGCTCTGCTGGAGTAATTCACGCAAGAATTATGTCTCACGAGAAAGAAATCAACACTGTTTTTGTTTCCTGTCTAAGCAGTTGATCTCCTGTTTGCACAACAGTGAGTCATGTGCGTGCTGATAACCAAACTAATCATAATAGAATTCGCTGGATCGTCTTGTGGGATTCTGTTTGCACACTAAAACTCTCTTCTTTGTTGATTAAACGCAGAACATGCAAGAGAGAGTTTCACGTTCGCCGCCTAAACAGTCGGCCAGAACGCAGCACAAATGCAATTTGTATTGAAACCAGTGACAATACAGTTATTCTCCATTAAGCAAATGATCAAACAGGGCTTAGTCATGACACAATGGTTTTTCTTTTCTAACTTTTTCTTGCATTCATTCACTTAAGTAAGTTTAATCTCATCAAAACAAACCAAGCATATTAGCTTCAATTAGGTAAATCTCCCATTTCGGATTCAGAGAGGGCTTTCTTCCTCCCTTGGCAAAGCGTAGCTAAGAGCTATTATTGAAGATTCATTACAAATCCCCTTGCTTCAGTATAGTATAATAAAATATATAAAAAATATACAGTAAGATAAATGACGCAACTCCCTCGCTTCTCTCTTCTGCATTGTCACAGTTAAGACTCTGTTGTAACCTCTGAGGTCCCACATTCAATTAACTTAATCAATGTTAGTCCCGGGCACAGTGACATTAATCTTAGCGAATAAAAGAAAGTTATATAGGGCTGTAAAACCCTGATGAATATCTTTTTTAAATAATTACCAAGTGCATTTTATTTTATGTTCTGCCCCTTGCCAAAACATCACTTTAATATTATTATTGAACACGTATAAAGTATATCACAAACTATAACATCATAATATGATAATGAAACAACATGACATGCAGTTTATTTTAGAAGAAAACCACACTCAGAGGTCATTATTCAGTGTTAAAAAATATAAAATATAAAATAATTAAAATTTAAATTAAAAGACAAAAGCCCGACATACTTTAAAACTGTCTCCAGTTCATTTCACCAGTTGAGGTCTTAATGGGATTCCTATCTTTTAAGAACTCTGACAGACTTGAGACTTGACCTGAACTTTCCTCAACTGACTTTGACTTGACACTTGATCGACTTGATCGACTGTTGATTGACTTGATCGACTGTTGATCGACTTGAAATTTGACTTGGATTTGTCTTTATTGATTTTGACTTCACATTTGACATGTGTCTCTGTTAATGTTAAACTTGACTTGAGACTTGACTTGAGACACTTGACTCGAAACCTGACTTGATTGAATGAATTGTTGTAACTGTCTTGCTTCCTCCCCTCCAGCCTCTGAAGCTGCACTGTGAGCTCTGCAGCATCGTGTCCAGCTCTGGCCAGATGTTGGGCCAGGCTGCCGGCCCGCAGATCGACCGCTCTCCCTGCATCTGGCGGATGAACAACGCTCCCACGCGGGGCTTCGAACATGACGTGGGCCAGAGAACCACGCTGAGAGTCGTCTCGCACACCAGCGTGCCCCTGCTGCTGCAGAAGCCCCAGTACTTCTTCGGCCAAGGCAACGACACCGTGTACGTCGTGTGGGGGCCGCTACGAAACATGAGGAAGGATGGGAAGGGAATCGTGTACAACATGCTGCGACAGGCGGCTGAGAACTACCCTCACGCACAAATCTATGTCACCACAGAGGACAGGATGAACTACTGCGACATGGTCTTCAAGAAAGAGACGGGAAAAGACAGGTGAATCTCCTTTATTTGTTTGCTCCTGTTTTTGGCACTCGCTACATTCCACAGCAGACCTCCAATTTTTCTCTCTGACAAATTCACCACTCAGTACTTTGACATTCACTGTTCAGTTCGCCGCTATAATATCGACCTTATCGATGCTGATGGTCCGCTCACTACTCTGTGCCTTCCTTGCCTCAAATCCTCCCTTTCATGAGGCGTTATCAAAGTGAGTTAGTTAAGTTTCCCTCTGAAGAGGCTCAACACGGCGCTGGAGGCCATTCTCTAAAGAGAAGCTTTTATGAGGAGCCTCAGAAGCATGCGCAGCCTGGGTTATAGACAGCAGCCAAATGCCGGTCTGGGGAAAATCCGGTTAATGAGGTAGCATGATTCTGGCAGTCTTTCTAAACACCCTAGTTGCAGCTGGCCTGCGACTTCTTTGACATCATCTTGGTTCATTTTGAATTTGCAAAAACGGTAAAACTTAATATTCAAGCTACAGATCAGTAAAGGATAACCTGGGAAGTTGGAAAGAGTATTTGTTTGTTGGAGACATTTGGCAACAACATGTGCTAAAATTGCACTCTGTTATTTAAAGACAGACCCACCTAGCACCTTCTTTCTCTATCAATTCCCCAAAGAGAATCGCAGGTTAATGACTATGAGCACCAGGCTCCATGCTCGCTATTGTTTAGGATGAACCTCATTTCTCAGACTAGCCTCTGCTCGTTTCCACAGAGCTGTACACTCCCGCCTCTCCCACATGTCATCAAGACCTCTCTTAACTTCTTAAGAGGATTAACATGTTCGGTAATAGGCGTAGCATCCATCCCATTTCAGCACCATTGTCTCGGTCTTATTCAGGATGGCAGGGTTAACACTGAATTTCATGTAGCGCGTCCATGTTCAGCCTGGCTCAGCTGTTCCGAAGGCCCATGAATCACAGATAGACATGCGGGATTAGGGAGGTATGTTCGGGGAGAAGAATCTCATTACAGGACATAATGCTCCTGGGTGAGATGCAGCGCTTCAATCATTACTGATTGGTAACAGAGACCAAAGTCGAGGTGTGAACAATGAACCGCATCTAATGAATATGTGATGAGCGCTGAGAGGTTCGTCTATAGGTCTGTTTCCCTGCATGTCCGTCATTGTTTGTCTTTGTCTGAAACTTGGCTGCACGTGTTCCAGTATTTAGAGGTAATTAGTGTCCATGGTAACGGCTTTTAAATCAGCTCGAAAGTCAGCAGTATATTTTGATGTAATCAGAGGGAGAGAAGGGAGTAACTATTATCATTAGGTTGAGCTTATACAGTATGGTACAGTACACTCCAGAAATAACTACAGCTACAACTATGTTGCTCACTTAGCTACAGCAATATAGCGCTCTCAAAAATCTAAAAATAAACCTGGTCAATTTATTTTCTCTGCTTATCCACATCTTAAAAGTCCAACATGACACACTCTTGAAACACTCTTACTGGAGCAGCTCGCCGCCTTTACCCTGTCATCTGTGTGTGTGTGTTCACTGGTTTACTGTCAGCGCTTGCTGCATGGTGCAGGGGATAATCATCAGCTTGCCGGAGATGGAACAGTGATCGAACACAACTCTAATTATCCAGATTGCTGCGAGCAGCCTACGAGACGAGCCGCCTCAGCTTCGATCAGGCAGAACGCGGCGCTGACTGACTGACTCGCCAGTCAACCGAGTAACCGTCTCTCAGCCAGTAATTTAAAACCAGACGTAAAGGGTCTGCCAGTCATTTCTGGACAGAGGCGAGGAAATTAAACTTAAATTAAAGTTAAAGAGACTCAGAGGTGGAGGGGTGACCATGATCTAAACAGGGACGAAGCTCTATTAATGTTACACTTGACTTGATTTACCCTGAAATAGTTACTCAACTGGGACTTGTCTTAGATTTGAGATGTGACCTGGTCTTGTCCTGATTGACTTTAACCTGAGACTTGACTGGACCCTGTCTCAGTTGACATGAGCTGATTTCAAGGCCAAATGAGACCATCAAGTCCTGTTCAAGACCAAGAAAGAAAGGAATTAATAAACAGCCACTTCCTGTGTCTCAATGCCAAACTACTGCACACTAATTCTAAGCAGTATGTGTATGTGGAAAAGTGATAAAATCCAGTAAACCCAGTAAGTCCAGTACACTGTACTGTTTGCAGTTAGTATGTTCTTTACCACGGTCGTCAGTCAAACTGTAGCTTTGTAATAAAACTTACATTTAACTTCACAAAGAGTAAAGAAAATGTTTTTCCAAAGATTTATTGCAAACTTTTATTTTTCCCAGATTTTTCTGTTGCAGTCTCATTTTTTTAAACTTTTTTTCAGTGTGCTAAACATTGCCACTTTTCCAGCGTATAAACAAACTGCTGAAAATTGGCATGCAGTATGGAATGGGACACAGTCAGTGTCGCACAATGGTTTGCTCAAAGGAAATCCAGGAGCTGCTCACAGCTTGGAACAAAATTTAGATGGATGGTGGTAAAGAAAAAAACTGCCCCAGTAACACCTCAGAAAGCAAACAAAGAAGTGTTATCAATCTTTGGAAAAAGATGTCTTTTCTCTTCGTGAGGTGTAACTTCGTAGTCACAGTGTGTTTAACGCCCATTGGCAAACTTTTGGGATCATTTCTCATGGGACAAAACAGTGAAGTACATTTATTTCTTGTATAATAACTGCAAAGAAAAGCACACTACAAAAATGTTTATATAGTAAATACAAATATATGTACACATACTATATATTATTAGTGTGTAATATGGAATTAGAATTGAGTGGGTCCTCTAAATAACAATAATGTGTAAGGAGTTTCTTTTAGGATGTACAGAGTAGATAAATCTGCAGGAGCTACTGTACTGTATGCTCTAAACTTTGTAACACTCAATTATTGAATACAGTACATAATAGATTCAACATCATTGCTTACACAGGATTCTGCGGGGGGAAATTGCCTTTGTTTGCTGGCAGGGAAAACATCCATGTTTATGTATTTTCAAACAAAGAGAACGTGTATCTTGATGACTCAGCTGTCTTAGGCGAAACATCACGGTGACGTCCCAGGTTCAAATCCGGTCAGGGACATTTGACGCTTGTCTTCCTCCTCTCTCACCCCATCCATCTAGTTATCCTCTCCAGTGAACTGCCCAAACAAAAAAAACAAAAAATAATCTAAAATAAACATGCAGGAAAAATGTGAATCTAACAGGAGCCAAGACAATGAAAAGTCTGACTACAGCCCTGAATGTAAATGTATTTGACAGCCGCTTAAACATATGATTCATGTAATTGCGCACTGCGGCTGGAAGTTGCACAGGCTGAACCTATCCGTCATCAGTGCTACCTCCTGAGCTGCAGCCGTTGGCTGTTGGACCGTATCGGCACGGCCCTGTTAGCGGCGGTAGATAACAGACCTCACGACGACACAGACTTAAATCACAGTGTCACTTTACAGCACTGCCACCTGGGCCTGCGTGACCCGGGTCTCTGCTTCCCAGCCAGCTGCTCCTTCATAGCATGTATATGCACTTAAGACTGTGTGTGTGTGTTTGTGTGGATGTGCATGTGTGTGTTTTCACAGGTGTGACACCATCCTCTGGTCCTGTGGGTTAGTGTGGGCAGGTTTATTTATCCCTGTGAATACCTATTCGTTCATGTTTTCTTTTCCTATTCTACAGAATCAGGATTCTTCAGCATTTTATTCCTTTAACTATTTCAACCTTCAGAAAGTCCTTTACAATCTGCAAAGTAACCTTTGTTCTTTTCACTGGAAGCACACAAGATTTTTTCTTTTCACTCCTTGTGTGTGTGTGTGTGTATTTATAAAAACCTTTCTTCTTATTCTTCTTTTGTTGTCTCATTGTGGTTTGCCTGGATGTCATTGCGCTTATGTGACATGGACAGTCGTTGAGGTAAAAGGAGTTTTGTTCACTAACATGTCGGACGATATGACTTCAGCAATTGATACGATGTTTCAGCTGCCCTATAATCGTTAGCTTTGATAAAAACACCTAATACTGATACCTGGATTTTGTCCAAAACAGACAGAATGGACGGCGAACTCACAGGTGGTTCTGTTTATACTACATTAGGCATCTGCAATACACAAACAGATGTGCATAGTCCCTCACAGACATGGGAAGATGGCGAAATTTACGGTATGCGTACGCTGATGCGGAAAGTATGATTTGGCCTTAAAGATGTTGAAGCGCTTGTTGGATCGCGGGACAGCGTCTGAAACCTGCTCCCTCCCTAAGCAATAATCCGATTATCACTACATCCGGCGATTGGCCACCCGGCTTACTGACGCCTTAAGATCCACTACACATTTAAGTCAAGTCAAGTCAATTTTACTTATACAGCCCAATATCACAAATTATAATTTGTCTCAATCAGTACAGCATACGACACCCTCGGTCCTTAGACCCTCGATTCTGGTGAGGAGAAACTCAAAAAACCCCAAAAAAACCTTTAACAGGGAAAAAATGGAAGAAACCTCAGGAAGAGCAGCAGAGGAGGGATCCCTCTTCCAGGACGGACAGACAGGAAATAGATGTTGTGTGTACAGAGTAGACCAACAAAAAAAAAATCATTGTATATAAAAATCATCATGACGAAATTACAGGTATATATAGATATAGATAAAACATAAGTGAAGAATATGGATCCAGCAGGAGGTTGAACAACTTCAGGTGTCACCAAATAGACCTGAGACCCTCGCACTCATGCTGGACATGCACGTCCTCATTTGTGTGGTAGAACACAAGATTCAAACAATACAGGAATCTGCTCATTAAACATCAGTAACGGTCCAAAGACTCCATAGGTGACGTTTCATTATAAGAGACTACAGGTGTCATTTAGGTAAAGCTCATTTACTTTTGTCTACTTACATTTCTCCCAATCATTCGTCAACACATACAGCATGAAATTAGATCAACTTTTAATAGTTTTTTTAGGTGCAAACTTTACGGCGTCACATCTGTCTTGCTTTTAACTCCTGCTCTGTAAAACAAAGACATCTGAAATAAGTGTACATTGGCGTCGTGCAGCTGTTCCACACCCTTCATTTGATAGACAAACATAACACCAACACACATTTACATACATTTCATCATCAAAACATTACTCCAAAGTGCAACTCGTGGTCAAAAACTCATTACAGGTGACCTTTAATTTCAAGAGAACACAGGTGCCATTTAGTCATAGCTCATTTACTTCTGTGTACTCCAGTTTAAAGTCACTCTCATACGCATCCAGCATGAAATTAGATTACTTTTTGTTACGTACCGTATTTTATGGTGTCACATCTGGCTCAAAATTAACTCCTGTTGAGACATCGGAAATAAGAAGACATGAATGTGACAGTTAAATCTGAAAGGTGACATGTTTCTGAGGGATTATTTTGCGATGAAGACTCTTGCTGTGGTTGTCAGATGAGAGTAGGCAGAGTGTGACGTAAAGCAGCTGTTACGTGAAAACTCTTAACTCAGGGACAGTGAAATGAGGATAAAATTGAGGAACTGCGGCGGCATGCGAATCTTCTAATTTGAGCAATAATAGTCTGAGGAAGTTATTTTTCATACTGGACCAGAATCAGGGGCAACAAACCTGAAGTCAGAAAAGTGACACAAACACAAATTATTCTTAAAGGGCTCGCTGATGCTTCAGGTTAAGTAACAGTCTGACGAAAGAACCAAAAATGGATGTTTCATATGCAATTTGTCATCAGGGGTGAGTCAGTCTAATCATAGATGAACTTAAAAGCAGATGCTCCACTCTCGTGGGCCTCCAAATATGTGGTGAATTTTATTTTAATCTGTTTTTATTAGCGTGAATGTCACGGCTGTGTAATCATGCTTTATAATCTCCAGCCGTCCACTTCATATCAGTGTAAGTACCCCTGGCAGTCAGCGCTTACTCATCCCAAAATAGTTTGGGTTTAAATTTAAACACCGTTCAGCTCAACAGCTCCTCTGTGTTACAATCACGGTCTAAGAGATTCACGTGTTGCAGATCTGAGACACTTTCGTGATGTTTTCAGTTAGAAAAGCCTGGAGGTGCTTCAGTGAGGGTGGATTGGGAAAGACAGAAGAGGGGAAAGCACCCACTGGGATTTTCTTGGGATTTTCTGGTTTTAAACTGACAACATCCCTGTGGAATAAAAGCACACAAAACCTTTTGGTATTCCAAAAGTGTCCTGTTCATTGTCTGTGAAACTGCTTTAAGTTTTACTCCTGATATCGCTACAAGTTTTGAGTTTTGACTCTATAGTTCTTGTATTTTATGATGAAAATATTCGATTGGACTGACTGAAACTCTTAATGCCTCGCAGACCAGAAAGTGGAACAGCAAAATTCATTTGCACGTCCTGTCAAAATACTAGACATGCTGCTGGAAGCTTGGCGAGGTAGCAACTACTTCAGTATAAAACATCATACAGGAATTCAGTGGAATCAACTGATCTTTTGTCATTAACTTCACGTAAATGTGAAAGTTTTATTTCCACACTATTTAAGAATTAATATGAGTTGTTTGTTTTGACTTGAAATGATGAATTGAATGAAAGTACTGCTGAGAGTTCACTAAACTCATTAAATAAAGTCTTTAAAGAAACACAATCAGAATCACAATCAGATTTCCCAGCATGCATTGCTTGAGAGTTCAAACTCTCCACAGACCTCCCTGTTTTGTAGTTTGGATAAAACACACATGGTGTCTTTACTGTATGTTAAAATAACTCATGTTTGTTTGTTTTCATAATGAAAACAATAATCACGATGAAGCTTTGTATCGAATTCAGTCCCTACTGTACCCCCCCATACACTTATAACTTATCTGTTACTGGGAGCAACGTAATGTGTTAAGAAGAGGTTGAAATCATGGGTCCCTTTGCTGAATCTAATCACTTTGTTTATTTCAGGTCAAAGATTTGTTGTCACTTTTTACTACGTAGTTCCAAAGCCAAGCGGTCGCATCACTGTTCAAACTCACTTCAGCCGGTACAACAGTACGTAAACGTTCAGCTCGGCTTCAGACTGTCTTCAGTTCAGTACTACGTTCGGTCTGTTGCTCGTCCAAGCCGCCACGTTCAGTTCAGAACAAAACTAACCTGTAAAAGTACTGCACATAAGGTTAATAGCTCAGCAGCCTATTGTTTACGACTGAGTTATCACATCATGATTGTTTCTGAGGTCTTTAGTGCGCCTTTAAAAAAGGAGTAACATACTGCGAATCACAGCTAAGCTAACAACGGCGCTCTCAGTCACCAGTGAGGAGGTCCACTGATTCGGTCAGTGACAATAGTGATTCAGTATAGTCAGTTCACCTTGAAGATTCGATGATAAAGATTAGTTTGTACAGTTTACAGTGTTTTACTGTGCTGCAGGTCGTGCAGTGGCTACCTTTGGTTGTGGCTAATTTCAGTTGAAGCAAAATGGTGAGAAGAGGGAAGCTTTGTTGGCGTTTCTTCTTTTTCTAGAGTGCAGGTTTATAGAAGTTGGATAGTGCGATGCTCAAAACTCAAATTTCAGCAATGTCGGGATGGTTTGGAAATGTTCAGTGGCACAAATATGCTGGCAAACTGGTGTGAACGGGCCTTCAAACCTTCACCAGAAAATTGGTATTCATTGGTGGCCTCAATGGTTGAGAGAAGTAAGAAGAGTTTACAGTTTTGTTTACAGTTGGAGGGACAGCTGACTTCACGGAGGCTAAGCTAGCTTCAGTCAGTAAATCCCTACCAATTGTTTGGCTGTCTGTTTGTTGAACCACAACGTTTTGCAATCAATGTAGCCCAATCCTAAAGTGAAACTGATGTTCACTCGTGCTGCCTTGCTTTAGTGACATGTTAATGTTACTGTAAGGCCGTTGTATTTTTTTTTAATAGAAGCAAACAGCCTTACTCTTATCCACAAGTTTTTCATGTATGGTGTTAAATCCACACATTCCACACATTGCTTCTCTGGTGGTTTGGTGTCTTGATCATCTGTTTCAGCAATAGCATGCTGCTTTCCTCTGTTTTGTATTAACATAGAGAACAAGCGCTTATACGCTGTCAACTTCTGTCAGATCATTACCATTTACACTTGATAAATAAACCCACTTCCACTTAACAGAGATGGCATTCTTTTCCTTGTTGCGGCCTCACTTCATTGTGCTTTTATGTTTAAAAGAAATGTTTCCAGTGCAGCTTTGAAGCGTGTCATATTTCAGACAAAGCAGCGCAAATTTGCTGCCTGACCCTGAAATATCCCAACACAAAGTGAAGGAATGTGACAGAAGTCGCTGAACTTTGCTGATGCAATCTGCGTCCCGATGTGATCGAGAGCTTCAATGTCAAATGACTCCCCACCAGTGCACAGACTTTTGTTTACAGGGTGCGTTGTACGTGACTGTATCTATAATTGCTTTGTGTATTGGATGTGAAGAGACGAAGGAACCGCAGATAGCAGGATTGTTGCTGTTGGCTCATGTGGGAGATTGAAACACAATGTTTGCAGCATCACCACAGAACTGTAATTTCATGCTTATCACGACGAGCCGTTTAAAGAGAAAAGCGAGCAGGAGGATTCATTGTGTTTCTCTCCACATGAAGCTGTGATTCCCACTGTATGTATACGGCCTTGAAAATCAGCGCTGAGCGTGTTGCTCTCCATCCAAACCAAGAATTTGTCACTGAGCAAGCGTGTAATGACATTACATTTCTGTGTTGAAAGCTTGTAATTGCTGTGAAATTATCTTATTAAATGAAGCCACTGGAAACGCTGAAACACAAATGACCCGGCGTTCTGGGCGGCTGTTCATCAGGTCAAAACCGGTCAATTCAGAAGAACAAGGAAGTCATCACTGTGTTCGCTCCCAAAGGGAAGAGGGGATCAGCGGCTCGACATTTTCTGTGTTCTCGTGAACCCGTCTGAGTGGGAAATGAGGCGGGAGTCGGAGGGACAGAAGCACATTGTCAGCTGGAGGCGAAGTGCAGTCTTCCTTAAAGTCCATTTGCATTTATGTCCTAATGATGTAATGACACTCGGAGGATGTTAGCAAAACTGTTAGTGGGGGGAGGGACATTGGGTTGGTCATTGGATTTCCATTTGGGATGTCAAAAAGGCAAAAATCCTTTTATCCTCCATCTGTGTTAGAGAGGGGGTTATTCACAGCGTCGGTTCATTCTGTATGTACATTTTAAAACAAAAAAATGCTTAAAATTCATCACTCAGAACTCATAAAAACTAGTGTCAATTATGGTCTTTGCTACTTTTATGCCCCTCTCCTTTTTTTAAAATCAATACTTTATCTTCTTATTTATACTCTATGGCCAAAAGTATGTGGACACCCAAACAGTACACCTCTGTGTGATTGTTGAACATCTAATATAACACAAGACCATGGGCATTAATATGCTGCTACAACAGCCTCCACTCTCCTGGAAGGACTACCACAAGAGCTTTGTTCCCATTCAGCAACACGAGCATTAGTGAGGCCGCGAACTGATGTTGGTCGATAAAGGTGGGGGCTTATTGTTGTGCGTTACAGGGTTAGAGCGTAGCTTTGGAGCCTGCACACCTCAAAAAAAAAGGTGTCACGCGTCAGGGCTATGTTGGCTACGGAGAAGCCTCGCGACGACAGCAAGAACTGTGATTGGTTAGCATGTGCTGCTTGATACGAAGGTTAAATGATCTGCTCCTCCTAGCACAGCTGATTTCACATCTGTGGTCTCCTACTCAGTAACGAGACAAGAAGAAATAGAAGTTAGCTGGATGTAAACGGTTACAGTGGGAGCTATAATTAAAGCACGACACGGCCTGATCATGTACGATGCGTCTGTCTAGTGTTGTGGTGCCATCAGGGGGTGAAATTCGAAGGTGAACTGGAAACCAAAGCCTACAGCGTGGGTTTCTACGGCGGGACTACGGCTTATCCAACACATTCAGTTGGGTGGGTTGAGGTCGGGGCTTTGTGCGAGCCTGTCATGTTATTCCACCCCACACTGAGAAAAACATCTCTTAATGGACCACTCTTTGTGCATGAGGCCATTGTCATGTTAAAGAGTTTTGTCCAAATACTGTTGGCCGCGTAGTTTATTTATTTTCTGCCTTTCTTCCCACATTTTATGTCTGATTGTTTTCTCTGTGCTCTGAAATGAATGAATAATTGTATCAAAAAAAGGTCTGTGGGAGGAAAACGGCACAAAAGACGACACCTTTTGTCAAACCCCTGTTTAGGTCGCCATCTCTGCTCTCTCGCATATTTGAATAAAGTCTCCTCTGTGCAGTGGAATAAAAAAATCAGGTGCGGCTCACATGAGTCGGTTCTTCTACCAGCTGGGCAGTAACGCAGGTAGACATGATGGTTAGCCCAGAGCCACAAAAGCAGTAAATGCATTTTCTGTTCTGCTTTGCAGCACCCAATTGAATAAGCTCCACTGGGCGAAATCTCCCAAACGCACACCTGCATCACTAGTCATGTAGCAGCCCAGCTCCATCTAATAAGCCTTATTAGATCAAATGCCTCTGTGGCTTCAGAAAAATAACACTCTAAAGAGATAAAATAGCCTCATAACACAAAGCTGCATGTGTGTCTGTGTGTATTAAGAATATGTCTCTGCACCGCCGTCGCCAAGATAGTTTCTTGCATATTTACGATTTTTATAAGAATGATATTTGTCCTTTAAAGAGCTATGTTGTCCTTAAAAGGCATAAGAGGATAAGATGGAACTTTATTGGCCCCTATTGAGAAATTATATAGCTGCAGCAACAAAATAGTAATAGGATTCAGTAGGAGAAAAAATAAAACACTTTAAAACACTTAAAACATTCATAGAATATAAAGTGGGGTATTAAGAACGGCTGAAACAACAAGAATAAAAATATAATTGAAAATAAAATAGATGAGAAATTTGTTTTTATTGACACTTTCTACGTGTATATTCAGTAAAAGTTCATAGGCATATATAATAGTTACTTATCAACTAACTGGAACAATTGACAACAAAATTATGAAGCAAAAATGTCAACCATTCTCTGGTTCCATCTTCTCAAATGTTTGCTGCTTTTCTTTGTCTTATATCTTTATAAAAGGAGATCTTTGGGTTTTGGACTGTTTTTCGGACAAAACAGGACATTTCTCTTGACATTTTATGAACCAAAATCATGAAAGTAATCTTTCATTGCAGCCCTGTAATATCAGCAGTGTTGGAGAAGTATAAAAAGACAGCAAAAATGCAAAATGAATAACATAAATCATCTGTCTCTAAAAGATTTAAGACAGCTGGTGTGTGCAGTGTAATGTAAAGTGTAAATACAACAGTGTGAAAACTAACTGAGAACAGTAGTGTGAATTTCCAGCGATACTAATGGTCTGCAAATATCTTTTGTCTTCACATTAATCAGGTCTGCAGGCGGACTTGCCCTCCTCCTCCCACAGTTTTTCTTCCTCTCCTTCTTCTTTTACCAGGCTGGCGTTTGACATTTTAACTGCAGCAGGTACAGAATTCAAAGTCTCCTGACAGGGCAGATAACTTGCTCTCTCTACATCTCTCGTGGATCCTCTAACACCTTCTGACTTAAACAAGCTTTTCTCAGATGTTCAGGCTAAAGACTTGTTTCTTTATGCTCACTGCACTGTGGAACCACAATCAAATAATCTGCAAAATAGGCCAGAACATGAAATGCAAGACGTGCAGCCTGCTGAATAATTTGAAACAAGTCGAGTAATGCTTTTACTGGTGCGAGCAGGACAAAGATGGATCTCCCGTCAGTGTCCTGAGGAAGAAGAATGAGTGCAGCCATAATGCTCTGTGCTGCATCAGCTGTAATGCATCCTGTCAGTGATGTTCTGTTATATGTTCAGCTCTAAATTGAATGTGAACTAGTCACTTCAGATTATAGTTGTACAACGCTGTGTGAAAAGGGAAGCAATCACCTCGTGGCAGCAGTATTAAAATCTGCTTGTAAAATTGTCAAACCCTCAAACAGAGTAACGCCTGTTCTTGAGAGTTTCTCATCCGCCGACAAATAATAATTCAGCCGTTTGCTTTGCCTGACAAACACCAGCTTTCAGGGCTCTTTTCAATCAGCTAACGCAGCGCATTACTGCTCCGCTTTTTCTTTTCGATTTTTGAACGCATTGACACACAAATCATAGTAATCCCAGTGAGAGACTTCCAGTATCATTTTTTCCCCCCTCTTGTGCGTCTGCAGAGCCGTGTGAAATTAGATGGTTTACTTTCTGGTCAGCTCCCAAAGATTTGGAGCCTTTCAAGTCTCAGTAATGTTGATGCATGCCTCATTTAAACCATATTATACTCTGGATTTAGTAGTGCAACTTTTAACAGTAATACTCTCTGAAATATTAATATTAAGAACTCAAGGTACAAAACGTCACTTCTGACCAAACAGTAGCTTTGCTTTTACAGCAGGATTCATTTTGTTACAGAATGAGGGACATTTTTCAAAAGGCAGTCTTATTTTCAATTTTTGAACTTCTAAACTTTATATACGTACGAAGTATTCCCTTCAAAATGTACCTAAGGAATATAAAATAAAAATACTTATGCAGTATGTTACTTTCTTAGATATATTAAATTATTAGATTATTATACAAGAAATGATTAGTTTCATTTCATTTTCATTTTATCTGCTAATCGTTTTCTAGACTTTTCTTGGTAAATTGATGAATCTTTTGGTCATTTGAATGTCAGAAAACGTCTTCAAATGACTTGTTTTGTCCGACCAAGAGTCCAAAACCCAAAGATTTTCAATTTTCTACAAAAAACAAAACAAAACAACAAATATTCATATTTGAGAAGTTGGAATCAGTGAATTTTTGGCATCAATATATATATTATTAAAATTGTTGCAGACTAAAATCAACTAACTTATCAGCTCCAGCATTAATATGTAAGCAGCATTTTAATGATTGCTTATTGAGATTATAATTACTTTATATACTGTTAGGTAGTTTAATTCATAGTAATCTTCTATTCCAGACGTTACCCATATAATTTGTTTGTAAAATCTAAATCTGCTCACTAATTAGTAACTTTTATCTCTTTAATACAGTCTGACACTGTGAGCCCCCCTCAGACAAAATCTTGGATCTACAGTTCCCATGATGCTTCAGGGGATGTAAACAGGCAGTGTTGCCATGGATTCAGTGAGTTAGCTGTGGGATACAATTTGAGTCCCGTTTTTTTGGCCTATATTTGTTCACGTTTTGGCAAAATACCATTACAAGTGTGCCGAATGAGCTATTAGCAGTTCCTGTTTGAAACGTACCCAAGAATTTACAGACAACCACCACTGAATTACTTTGATACTGAAGACAACTTAAAAAGGTGCTGATTCTCAGGCAAGTTCTGGAGTTATGAAGAGCTTCTTTTATTCTGTGATTTCTGAGTGGATTCATGGACGTGTATTCGCAAATATAATGATATCCTCGAAAAGTGCAAGTCACACTGAATCTAAAATGATGTGTATCATGTCTGTGTCTGTGTCCAGATTTGTTATGACTCCATAACTTCGGTTTTTGATGCGAATTGAAGCAATCAGGGTTTGCTAGGGGTTTTAAAGTACATTAAAGGTGCCCTGATTTTCCTTGTAAACAAAAGTTATGTTTACGTTCAGTATTACTCACATAAACGCATTGTGTGTCTCTGTGAGATCTAACAAACATTATAAATGCATTTCCTTCCTGTGCCAAATCCTTTCACCACTGTAGATCTGTTGATTGATTGATAGATCTATACTGTATATTCGATGTGGAAGCTAAATCCATAAGAGATGCGGTGGCATTGTGTAAATGTGTCAAATTAGTGAATGTATTACACGTTAAAGGAAGAGTGATCGCTTCATTATTCCGTCTGTCACACCTTTCAGATTTCTGATTTGTGTGCGGCATCATTCACCATCTTCATAATGTGGTGTGATGAACATGAAAATGTAAAACCACGGCGGCGTGCGCTGTAAGCCTCCTGTAAAACCAGGAGTGGTGCTGCATTGTCGGAGCGAGAGGGTTTTGCATATTAAAGTCGTAACACATTTCTTTGCGAGCAGCCATAAATCTCCTTTACTGTAAGAGCGGGGACCCGGTGTGGCTTAAGAGCAGCCTGAACAGTCAGGGAGAGCTTAATAGTACCATAGTTATTGGACTTTTGCTGGGGATTACTCCCCGTGGTGAAGCTCTCTGAGGTGCGTCGCTAGAGAGAAGCCTGCTCTAAATTATTCAGCAGCACAAGTGAGATTAATTGATTATTGAGCTTTAGATCAATGGTAATCAGTAGTTCTGTGTGTAATTCTGGATCTTAGGTCTTTGTCTTGATCTCTGTCCCTGGAGAAATCTCTTAAGTTGGTCCTCATCTGTTTTGCTAATCCTTGGTTTTTACTCCCCTGGTCTTGGGATGGCATCCCATTAACATGTTGAATAGGCTGCAGAGTTTTCACAGTTGCCACTTACCTCAGACTGTTTCACTCCCTCTGTTTTCGTCTGGTTTTACTGCAAGTTTTTTTTTTTTTTT
>NTHP01000062.1:295421-310132 GCA_003416845.1 Oplegnathus fasciatus
TTTTTGACTCATAAAAATGTCTCACTTTTTACCAAACCTATTCAGACTCCTGCTCACCTCTTCTGACCTTCCACAATTTGTTACTCTGCTTTTTTCCACCAAATAAATCTTCATAAATGGTTTGTGGCTCTTGTGCGCAGGCAGACAGTGTTGTTGCTATGGCTGGCATGTAAAACATGGCACTAACACTGGCAGGGTTGATGCTCTGATTCTCTTTGAGGGCAAAGATTGTAAGGTTTTATGCAGTAAAGCCTGTTCTTTATGCTGTTGACTAAAATTGGTAAAGATAAACCTCTCAACCTGCATGAGGCTTTCATTTCCAAGACACTTTATACTCACTTTGAATAATACATAAATCAGACTCTTCTCTTTCAGCAAAACAAATGCTGTTTACTCTGAAGTATGTTAGGTTCTTGGCTCGTGTCATGGATAATGATGGGATCCTTTTACTCAAGGCTGTTTGTCAGCACATTGATAAGTGCAGCTAATAGGCTTATAAAGCATGAAGTTACGTTTCTTTTTATCAAGATGTTGTTCCGTGAACTGCAGAAAACTGTTGCCTGAATGACTTGTGAAACTTTCACATTTCCAACTTTCATACAATAGTTTGTCTTCAGGTCTGAATTAGAGCTGCAACTAATAATTATTTTTTCTATAAATCTTTTTTATTGGGTTTTCAGCAGGCAGAACAGTTTGATTCAACAAATGGGAGATGTAAAGCACTCATGGTTGGACAACACAGACTCCACCCCACCCCAGCCTTACCTCCCCACCCATCCCCACATTCCTTATGGCCACCAAGAGAAAAGAAAACAGCATAAAAAAACATATAAATAAATGTTAAATATCCAAATAATAGATAAAGAAAAGTAGAAAAATGAACTACTAAATAGACAGAGAAAAAATAAGTAAGTATGAAATAGATGATAAGGTGCGAAATAGGACAAATAAAAAAAGTCTCCTTCTCCAGCAGTTTCTGCTCTAGCAGCACCGTCAGTCTCAGGGGTGGTAGTAAGTCTCGTAATAAAGTCCAGAAAAGGGACTCCAAGTCTTATGAAAGGCTTTAAGGAGTTATTTTAATTTTTCATTAATCTGTCAGTTCAGTAATCAATTAAGCATGTTAGAAACTATTAAAAAGGCCCTTCACCTTTTCCTAAAGCCTAAAGAGGTCTTGAAATTGCAACCCAAAACCAAAGATATTGAGTGAACCTTGACATAACAGAGAGAAAAGCTTCACTTAAGTGGAGCTGGAAACAGTGAATTTAGCCACACTGGCTTAAGAGATGTGGTTACTGTAAGTCAGTCCACCACTCTGGTCCAGACTGAAATATCTCGACCACTATTGGATGGATTGCCATGAAATTTTATACAGACATTCGTGTTCCCCTCAGGATGATGTGTGATTTTGGTGATCCCCTGACTTTGATCTCAGCATCATTCCCTTCAGCCTCAGCTGTACTTTGTATTTAGTGCTAATTAGCAAATGTTTGCATGCTTACACGCTAAACTAAGATGTTGAACAGAGTAAACATTACAACTGCTAAACGTCAGCATGTTGACGTTAGCATTTAGCTCAAAGCACAGCTGTGTCTCAGCACAGCCATACAGTAGAGAGCCGCTAGTGTGGCTGTGGAAGCTCACTCTAAACAAGTTAAATAATTAATCAATGATCAAAATGTATTAAATTCAGCACTTGTTTGAATTCAGGAGAATATGGTTTGGGTATTGGTGCACTGGAAAATAGGCTAAGAAATTAGGTTCTTTGAGGAATAAAGGGTCTGTTTTGCTTCCTTGGTGTGTGTGTGTGTTTCTGTGAGTGTGTTTCTTTTGACTTATATATTCACTGATTAGTTGTTTTATCAAGTCTGCAGACTTAAAAGGAGTCGTAACTTGAACTTAAAATGAACTGGAGGTGCTCTTAGATCCTTAGGATGAGACAGTCTGGCCAAAAACAAATGCAGTCAGACTCCAGTACAGCTACTGCTGCTTTTTAAGATACTTTATTGTGACAGGCTAGAATAGAGATAACAACAATAGTACATAGAGCACTGAAGATGCACACTGCAATGAACAATACGCATCCAATTCTGTAGAGAAGCATTAAATGTTATTACCAAGTTTTACAGTCAAAGAAATGGAAAATTCATATTAACTTCATATCCAGTTTGGATTTGGTGCAGCAGGGGAAGCTTTTTAAAATTCCTTTTGTTATTGTTGTTGCAGCTTTTTCTTTTCTCTCAGAGTCAATTAAAATTCAAACCTGTCATTCAAAGCGTCTGTTTCAATCCCCACCCGCTGAAACATAAAATGACATGGTTGTTGACAGGTGGGCTGTGGGAAGGTTACTGGTTGACAGGTGGC
This sequence comes from Oplegnathus fasciatus, assembly GCA_003416845.1. Lineage (NCBI taxonomy): Eukaryota > Metazoa > Chordata > Actinopteri > Centrarchiformes > Oplegnathidae > Oplegnathus > Oplegnathus fasciatus. The sequence continues at coordinate 297,783 of NTHP01000062.1, forward strand.
CTGTTTCCGTGACACCACATCACATATTCATTACCAGCCCACGAGTCACCTGTGTGGGAGAGTTCATACATGATGTTTGGTACATACAGAGGCTGCTTGGTTGCTCTGAGTCTGACACCTGTGATTTGGTTGTAGTCTTGTTCATGTAGGAGTCTGGATGTTTTTGAGATTAAAATATCAAAATGTAGGCTGTTTATTGCAGTTTAGATGTCAGACAGTGTGATGAAGTTCCTTCTGTTACACAGCTGCAGAATTATTTGGATTTTTAGCTCTTTTGACGGTAATGTCGGTGTATTGGTTGGTCGGTCAGTCCACCACTTAGGATAGATTGCAGTGAAATGTTGGTCAGAGATTCATGTTCCCCCGAATGATGAATCCTAATGACTGTGGTGATCCCCTGACTTTTCCTCTAGCGCCACCATGAGGTTCACATTTGCGGTTTTAAGTGAAATGTCTCAACAACTGTTGGATGGATTCCCATGAAATCATCGTACGGACTTTGGTGATCCTTTAACTTTTCATGTAGTACTTCAGTTTATGAGCTAATACCTGCAGAACTAATGACATTCCCATCAGCTACAGCCTAGCATGGCTTAGGACTCTTAGTCGTGTTACTTTACATTCTCACTCAATTTAATAGTTGAGTTTGGCAGTGTGTAGGTGGTCCTCCTGCCTGGAAGAACAGGTAACTTTTTTTTCAAAAATCATTAATGTGGGTTTGACTGGAGAGATTAAGTGTCCTGCGGTGTTGTTTCGGAGGCTTTCTCACACAGACAATAAGAGAATTAGGGCAGACACTGAATACTGAAAATACACAGAGTACTGGCACAAAACCGGAGCTATTGCTAACTAAAAATACTGAAATCAGTTGAACTCAAGTAGGAATTTGCTGTTCCAGTCATTGTACATCGCTGAGGATTAACGCGTCAGCTAAATGTAACAGAAAATATGCTTAGCGTGTGTGGCACACTTTGATTCACTGCTGAGCTCTAGTTGACTAATCTGCCTTTGTCTTTTCAAATGAGAAACGAGGTTATATAATCAGTTTGAAATATCTGCCCAGTTGTTTCAGACGAAATGGGAGAGAAATTTGCTTTGAAGTTTTAGCCGGAGTGTGACTGAGACAGAGAAATTATCTGTGGGTGGTAAATGAAACAACTATCAGTGGTGCCAGACTGCCTTTGACTTTTGCCTCACTTTTGAGGCATTCAAGTGCAATCAGTTGAACTCAATTAAAAGAATAAATGGAAACGATATTACAACATCATACACACATTATTTTTCTCCTATGGTAAAAATATTATCTTCTTTTCCTCGGGGCTATAGAAACTTATGAGCGTAATATAATAATTTTTTATTATGTAAAAAAATTTCAAAGAATTTCAGACTTTGGATCTTTTCATCAAAGGTAATGGCACCTGGCAGCGGTCTATTTTAGTGATAAGAGTTAATTATGATTTATTATCAAAGCTTTATGCAGCACTGTAATGAGTTTAATCAACCACTGAATGGGTCTGATTTATGAGTTATAACAAGGGTTTAATGTCATTCAAGAGGCAGGTAAGGCATTTATAGACACATAGAGGAAGAAACGTTACTTGTCAAACAAACAGCTCAGACACTTTCTCCTAGATTAAAAAAAAAGAAAATGGATAAAGATGTAAGTGTGTTGTCTTCTCCTCCAAGTCTTTGACTCAGACTCACTGGGGTGCTGCGAATTTAATGAGAGAAAACTGCTGGGGTGGTGGTGGGCATAAAAGCATCAGACGCCTTCTTTTGCACTGAGAGAATTATTAAAGTGCTGGTTGCCAGATGGAGATGAGGAGATCAGTGGAAACCCCTCGCCGTGAGCTCCGTGCATGTCAGGAGAGGGGAAGGATCGCTGTGAGGATGCAGGAGGGAAGCCGAGCGGGGGGAGAAATATGTTATTTTTTGGCTTTCGCCATTTAGCACCATCTGGTCGGTCATTTGGGTATTTGTGGGTGTTTTTTGTAAACGCGACAGGGGACAAATGTGGTGCAGGTTAGGATGATGGATGTTCTCCACATGCAGAGTGTCAGTGAACACAGCAGCCTGGATCATGCTAACAGCACAGAGCCTCTGCAGGGTGTCAAGAAATGAGACGCAGCCGATCTCCACCTTTTCCTGAGTATCTTACCGTATCTTCTTATTCTCTGTTCTCTCCTCTTTACTGTTTATAAAATGAGATTAACATAAATAAATCAAAAGCACCATTAACTTTGAAACATTAGCTGCCATTAGAGGAAACAAACGAGAGTCCCGAATATGAAGTAAAAGGGCTTATTTTAAAAAACAATCACACAAAAAAACATCAGTCATGTCGTTGTGATCATCATCATATCAGAATCAGTCATCTCAAACGTAAACTGATGTTTTAATTGTTAAATATATTAATTTGTCACATGTAATTAGACAAGTATGAACAATATTCACATTCCATGCTTTCTCCATGCGTGGCAGGATTATGATCATAATATTAGATTTGATTTTCACATCATTTTTCCAAGTAATGTTCAAACAAATATGCACATTTCTGAAGCGCCGTCATTTCAGTCAATATTGAAACTTCTTCCAGATCCAGATCTAAGTAGAAATAGCAGATGAAGGAAGTGCGCAGTAAAAGTAGCTCATAAATGGGTAAATATAAAATCAAAAAGCCATTTTTCAAGCAGTTGGCTTTGGTTAACATTAGTCTGAGGGGGGCAGGATTGTTTTGTTTTGGCGTAACCAATCAGTAGTGAGTGATGTATCCATCCCGCCAACATCATTTTCAGTCAACACAGAAGGTAAGACGAGTTAACCCAACCATTTTTACAAGAACAGAGAAAATATGGCAGCCCAACTCGAGTCCGCCGCTACACTCACTGTATCACATATCCAAGGCACCCTTTTAATCATGGTGTCATGGTGTACTTGAGCCATCACCCCAGCATCCACCTGCAGGCTCTGAATCTACCTTATCGCAGGAGGGGGGAGTTAGTATCGCCGCTCCCCAGTCCCGAGGTCAGAGCCAAAGATGCCGAAGATCAGCGCTGTTCTATTCCACGTGAGCTAACTGGCTGAATTAGAGTTATTATTCCTCAAAGTTGACACCAACAATCTGTAGTTGTGTCAATCTCATTCATGCTTGCCAAAAAAGGATGTAGCACGTTAGCTATGTAGGATGAACAAATTGGAAATGTGTGTGGCGACTTGAAAATGTCCTCACTGCAAACATTTTTAATTATTTTGCATGTCTTGATCACATAGACGCTACACGTTATATTGGACTTCACGAATGGGGTTTAAGCTCAGTTTAAATGCTTCGGCCTTAAATAATGCACACATTAATGAAGCATGAGGCACCTTTAGAAGGTGACAGACAAACTTTTAGAAGAAAGAAAACTTACCAGAATCTGGACTTTGGCCAGACTCCATTATAAATCTGCCTCTTTTCACTTCTGCAGCATTTCCTGGGGTTAATGAGGCATATTTTACTGTTGGACACCCATTTTTGGCTGATATCATGCTTGTATTTTACCCTAAAATATCGGTCATAGGCCACCTCCTTAAAAAAGTTTGTTTTAACGCCGATTATCATGATATTTGCCAACCCAAACACACATTGTATTTCACAAGCTAAGAGAGACTAGTGATGACAGTGTAGTTGAATAAATGTATCATCATCATCGGCATGCTTTGATGCTCTGACATTTTTCTGGAACACTTCAGGGAAGGTTAAGGATAAATTTCTACTCGACTATGGTATTTCATGGTATCGTGGTTTTGTCTGAGTCCTCGGTCCTCTCCCTCCTGGTCTCCATCATCACTAAAATGGATCACAATTTAACTCCGGTGGCAGTAAACTCACTGTATCCGGGATTAGCTATTCAGGGAGTACTTCACTCTACAAAATCCTCTGTGCAAAATGTCAGAGCAGTGTCACGTCTGTTGGCAGTTTGCTGGGACATCAGCCTCCAAACGGGAAGTTCAGAGCCTCTGTGTCTCTTTTTACCAGCCCCCCGTCCTCCGTCCTCTCACTGCACTCATATTGACATCAGCTTTAGGAGGACAACAAGGACATTAACTCGGGGGAGAGGAGAAGGCCGGGAACACGGGGTCAGAACAGAGAGTGCGGCAGAGAGAGGGATGAACCGAGTGAGAGGGGGAGAAGAAGAGAGTTGAAAGGGTCAGAGAGGGAAATTGTGGACAGAGGTGATAAAAACGCAGTGGAGCAGAGATCGAGTGTGAACAGGAAATAAGGAAAAAGGGGTCATCGGAGAGAGAGAGAGAGAGAGAGAGAGTGAGAGAGAAAATTTGAAAACCGCTAAGAATATTGAACCAGAAACAAAGAGATCCCCAAGGGAATAAATCCAATATCATCAGGCCCTAAAGGACTACAGTACAAAGGACTAATCCGAAAGAAAAGACACTGTTACATATCAGAAGACAAAATAGAGAAAGCAATTGAACAAACTGTCTTTTGGGATTTATTTTTTTGAATAAAGTAATATAAGATAAACTGAGGGAAAGAGAACAATTCACAATTTAGCATGGAAGGTTGGAGGAGTGATTTCAAAATTAAACATTGAAATTATTGTCTGTAAGCTTAAAAAAAGCTACTGGACAAAGAACAAATATTACAATATATTGTACTCTAGGCTGTAAAATCCTGCTGACTGTCCAGAGGTGTTAACATGCAGTCCTGCGCTGCACAAAAGCTCTCTAAAAACTGTTTAAATCTTTGTTCTGGATTTTGTTCGTTTCCACAAGGTGACAGATTTAATCTTAATAATTACAAATGCATCTGGGAAATCTGTGCAGGAAGGTTTTTCTGACTTCTTGAGCCAAAATCAAATACATGTTTTACTAAAAGACTAAAACTTCACACCACATTTACATCCATGTACCCTCATTACAAACTACACACTGTAAGCCCGGATAAGTTGAGCTTACTTAAAAATTTGAGGAAACCGGTTGCCTTAAAAAAATTAAGTAATGTGTGATGAAAACTTGAGTGCATTTAACTTAAATTCTTGAAGGCTGGAATTGTTATTTGAAGTTCAATACACTAAATACCAAGTTGATTTAACTTAAATTTGCAAGTAAAGTCAACTTAATTTACAGTTTACTTAAGTTTCATTCACTCACATTTCCTTGTTAGCAAAAGAGTATTTCTTGTGTTATACAGAACATGTAACTACAACAGTGTTGCAGTATTGTGGCAAGCAGCACCCAATGCAACCAACGAAGCAATTCTGTGAGATGTCAACCCATTTGTGTCATTCAACACAGGAGACAAAGTTACAGGACATCGCAGCAAAATACAGCCGGTGTCAAGAAATGTAACAGCCACCTCACTAATGGTTAAAACTATAAACCAGTACAAAAATGACAATTACACTTAAGAAAAACTACTCAGTCCAGCACTAGGCATGATTAGATTCAATCTGGCACAATGAGCTTAAACGCACTCAATGGAGTTTTTAACTGGTTATGAAACAGTCTCAATTTAATACTGATGCCTGGAAACTTAACGTGCAGTAATGAAAGCTGAATTCTTTAAATTAGACAAGGACTTTGACACTAACATAAATAAATAAGTAGTTTTAAATTACTGCTGTGTGCTGATGATCTGGTTTTGTTGTCTTCCTTAAAGCAGAGTTTAAAGGATAAGATAATTCTTTATTTTTCCTATGTCAATAAATCCCATGAAAAGACCAAAACCAACAATGCGATAGTCTCTCAATACTTTACGACTTCCATACGTTGTCTGTTACTCAACCCCAATTTCATTGGTTTCTATTGACGAGGCAAATCTTTATAAAAATATAAAGTATAATTTTTAAAAAAGGCTCAGCATGTTCCTAAAACAACTGGGCACTGTAGCTTTAAGAAAATGTTACCCCTACAGGAGTAAATAGTGCATTTGTTGGGGACTATTTTCAGCTATGGATTAATACACATTTGGTGGTCTAGTGAGTATTTACAGCAGCAGGATGGTGTTTGTGGGATTGACTCAAAGTAAACAGTACATTGCCCATGTTCATTGTAATGGAAGGAGCATGTGTGCAACAGTGTGGCTCACTGATGTGTTTTTAACAGATTGTGGTCAATAATGGAGTTGTATCGCACAGAGGAATAAGATATATCTGGCTATACTACATCTATCTTGACTATACAGACAACACTTTTGAGTAGGATGAAATCATTGTTGGTTTTGGTCTTTTCATGGGATTTGTGGACAATAAGAAAAATATACAATATCTCCAGCCTTATCTTTTAAAGTCATCGAGCAGTGACAAATGGGTACTGACAGTTTTATAGTGTTCCAGAGGAAACCTGATCCCAAGCAAATAGAAGTAGATATACTGTATGTATCTTTACTGCGAGAAACACCGGACTTATTTTATTTTAACGCAGCAAACGATACAGTAGACTTTGTAAAAATAAAACATCAAGAGAACATTTTGGGAAAACAACTTCTCCTGCAATAATTTGGCTAAAAATATCATTCATTTAACACACCTGGTACTGCAACATTTAAAGATTGTGGTTCATTAGTGTAGCTTCTTTCTCTGTTCAGTCTGATTTCATTAGTTTAAGGACTCACATTTGTGTTGATTGGAACATTGTTTGCACCTGTTGATTTCTCTATAAATAGCATGTGTGTTCAGCTGGGAGGTGCTCGGTCCTTCAGATCCTTTCTGCTAATTCGTAGAAAAAGAAGCTTGAAAATCAGTATATTGTACTTGCTGCTCTTAATGGTGAACTTAGAAAGCGGGATGGTGGTAGCATCTCTGCTTATCTGTTGTTTAATGCGTCAGGCTACATTAAAGCACTTAAAACCATCATCTGTTTCTGTGAAGTGGATGCATTTGGGTTCTACTTAACATGATTACGCTCTCTGTGGCAGAAATATGGGAACTGATTTCACAATTCAAGAATGTGGATAACACACTCCCTGAATGGGAAAAAGTAAAACTAGAGAACAATTAAGTTGCGCTAAAAGTTTTTCAAAATGATCCCAAAATGTTGCTTGTGGAAGAGAAGCAAATTCAAAATTTCAGTCCAGTTAATTTGTCTTGGATGTTACTTACGTGTTGAAGTTGACCCAGTGGAACAGTCCGAGTTTCACCAAAATAACAGCAAAACCAGTCAAACCTCAGAGCCACAGACCTGCTTCACTCATTTAAAATAAAGTGAAAAGATGGTACACTACTAAAACGAAGAGAAGAAAATGAACTGTATAACGGTCAGACTAACAAAATATCTCAAAATTAACAAAACAGAAAATTGAATCTAAACAAAACACAGTCTACAACCATGAACTTGAGATTAAAAGAGGCCACTCTTTTATAATGGAGGCAAACAGAGGCCCTTGTCTGTAACCAATGTCACGTGAATATTGTAGCAGAAATACATTTTCTGTGCTGAATACAATACCATTATAGAAAAATGTTATCAAAGCTTAGAAAAACGTATTCAAGGATTCATGACCCTGCCAGAAAATGAAAATCTTCCTTTTTTGTAGACAGAAAAAACAAGTACCGGAAGCTCTGTTTGTTTTCTGCTACGAGGCAGGAAAGAATGGAAACAATCTTTTTACCTACATTCAGTTCAGATCCTCATTTTCCCACAAGAGGAAATTCTTTCTGCAGCAAGGCAGCATGAATACACAAACACAAACATAAAACATGAAACATAAACACAATAAAAACACGCTAAGACAGTTTAAGTGCTGGATTATTTACGTAATTCAGAATAAATCCAGTCAACGCTTGCAGTGCCCCCCTCGTCTCCAATTTTATTCATTAAACTGCAATATGAGTAAATTTTAGGTCAGTAAAAGATTTATTATGTCAGTAATTTGACATACATTTTGGTTTATTGTACAGCCGTAGTCCAACATATTGAAAGTGTTTTTCTATATTTTGTATCACGTTCACATTTCAAATGTAACTGAATTTTACTTGAACCTTTTTTATTAAACAAAAACAGTCTCCTGAGATTGAAAAATGGCTGCACAATTGTATTACAAGACTCTGGAGCCACACTAATGCTAAAGTCAGAATGGTAACATTCTGATGCTGAGCAGCCACAATGTTTACCGTCTTAGTTTAATGTCTTTGCATGCTAACATTTGTTGTTTAGCACTAAACACAAAGTACAGCTGAGGCTGATGGGAATGTGATTAGTTTTGCAGGTATTTGTTCACAAACCAAAGTAATGGACAAATTTACATTTTCACCAGATGATGGAGGATCACCAAAGTTGTTTAAATGAATCCTCTCGGCACTAGGGATGGGTCGTGAATTTTGAATTTTCAAATACTCATTAAATGATTAAAAAATCGAATAGTTTATACGACTATCGTTTTGTTTTAAAATATACTACGACCAGGTGCCGGTAAAACATGAAACAAAACGGGAAAACAGGAAACAAAGGGCACAACTACTGAACTAAACCAGTACTCTGAGGACAAGTGCACACCCCTCCGCATCAATATCCCAATTGGCAGAATTAGCAAGGGCACACTTGTGTGTGCCCACAACATATATTTCATCAGAGAGGGTGTTTTCCACAGCAGGACTTATTGTAAACAGACTGCACTCCCGTCTTCGTCAGGACCTCTTGGCATCACTTTTTAACGTGCTCGGTAACCCTTTAGCGTCATTTTTCAACGTGCCGGACCAAGCGGCATATGTGATGAGTTGGGAGTGAGAATTTAGACATGTTCAATATCACTATCACTATCAGTATCATTATGGCTTACTTGAGGTCAACACACATCCCTACTCGGCACCATAAATGTCCGTACCAACTGTGTGTGGCAATCCCTTCAATGGTTATGAAGATATTTCACTCAAAACGCAAATGTCAACCTCATGGTGGCGCTAGAGGAAAAGTCAGAGGATCACCAAATTCATCCTCTGGGGACCATGGACGTCTGCACTAATTTTCATGGCAATCCATCCAACAGTTGTTGAGATATTTCAGTCTGGACCAAAGTGGTGGACTGACCAACGGAGCCTGACCACTGCTAGCATGGCTAAAACCATGTACATATACAATATAAACAATATACATGTGTTTTACATTAACATGCCAGTAAAGTAGATTAAAACTGAAGAGATGAGTTTATAGTTTCAAGTCAGAGAGTCATTAGAGGGAAAGAAAAAGACGAAAGCAGCTGAAAAAGGAATCACAGCGAGCTTCTTTCTGACCTGATATCCTCTAAACAAAAGAGAGCTTTCTCTGCATCAACAGGCATCTTTTCTTCAAGGGCTAATGTCCTCTTCCTGGTTATTAATAGCGCTGCATACTGGTACAAAAGTAAACAAAACTAGACTTGAAGAAAGCAAATTGTCTTTTTCATAATGCAGGTTGTGGAGGTCACCCCCGATGCTTCATATTGCCTCCCGGTGGAATTAAGAAACGCCTCAGCAAGCCTACATGGCTGCATTGCTCATTCCCATCATTAAAATAAATTGCTGTGCTCTGTGGTCTGTGTAAAAGAAAATGTTACAAAAAAAAGCCCTGTTTCCACCCCGCGGCTCTGCTCGGGATTTTGTCACTGTGGTGTCCCAGGGGCTCCTCAGCTGCTTCAGAGACACGGGAAGACACGGTATGTTGTTCCTCTACACAGAACTCGCCCATGGGCAAACGCAACGACTTGTCTCGCAGCCTATTGTTGTATGAAATAATCAATTAATAACAAACAGTCATTTGCATCAGGCTACATCCTGCCGGGAGAAGAAAATCACATCTCTGGATGAAGAAAGGGAGAGACAGGGGCGATGTTCATGTTCTGGAGCTTGGATCGATTTGAACACAGTACATCAGCTGAAGAAGCCCTTCTTTAAAATAGCATTGTGTTTGCGTGCGATGTTTGGATGGTGCTTCAATACACAACTGAAGCTCTCCTAGAGTGGCAATTTCTTTGAGGCCGAATAGAAGAGAGAAATAAATGGCTGATATAATGCCCACCCTCCTCCTCTAAGAGAGGAAGGAGACCTGGTTTGGTCTGATGAAATGCTCTCTACAGATTGTGTCTGAAGTAACTTGATAAAGGATAGATGTGTGGGAGGGCGTGGGTCTCTCCATGTCGAGCACAAACCGACCTGGCTGAAAAGAACAGACGGTTCAGCACTGATGCTGCTCTCACAGTATTAATAAATAACTTTATTTATAGAGAACTTCGTAGCAAAACAGTGATACAAAGTGCTAAAAACAGGCGTTAAAAGAATAAAAAGAATTGTACTTCTTGTGAGGTTGAAGGAACAGAGTAAGCATCGTTTTGCTGATTTGCAAGTCAAAAGCTCTAAATGTGGTTGAAAAGTGCGTGTTTTTTTTGTTGTTTTTTTTTAAATCCAGGATACTAGGGTTTTAAATGACTATGTTTAACTGTGAAGCAGATCCTAAATACATTTCAATCAGCAGAAATGAAAGAAAGGGCTTAAAGAGTTGCAGTGGAAACCGCTTATAGTGATCACGGTTACATATATATGGATCAAAAAGCTTGGGACAGAATCATTCCTATACAAATGCTGTTTAAATAATTTGCTTACAGTAATCAAGTAGTCCGCTGCCTTACAGTGTTCATTTTCTTTTCATACATGACAACATCTAGAAAACAAAACTACGGCGATTCTGTGTTTTTTTTACTCAGCTGGCTACCTGAGGCTGGTGCGGCGTGCACATTGAAATCATGACAGGAAAAAGAAAGTAATTTTCTCACGATGAACAACGTCTCCTCAAAGCTTATGACAAACTTCCAAAAACGAGCCAACGAGATGCAGCAGGGAAACTTGGTGCTCCTCAGGCTACCTTGCGTAGTCTACTCGAACAACGAGAAACAGTCATGGCTGCTAGTGATGGAGACAGAAAACGAATGTGCACGGGGAAAGCACCTGTGGTTGAAGCCGCCCTCGTCAGGTAGATTGATAATGCCCGGTCACGTGATGCCCTCTAAATAGCGAAGCTGTCCGTTTCATTACTTTATATTCATGTAATAAATATACAAATGTAAATTAGATGGTAATCTGCATGACAAATAAAGAAAAAGAAAAAATATTCAGTTATAATGATCATCTGCTTATAGTGATCAATTTGACCCGGACAGACGTGATCAATATAAGAGGTATCCACTGTATTAGCAAATTGTGATTTGATGTGATATCTCTATCTTACACTGCTATTTTGTCCAGGTCTCTGTTGTAAAAGAGATAATGTGTCTCAAGAAACTTCCTGGTTAAATGAAAGTTCAATAAATGAATAAAAGTTTGCACTAAGAAAAGCTGAAGAGATAGTATGTGAGTCTTTGGTGATTACACCCCATCGTGACATTAAATCGAGGTTGAAGCTGAGAGCAGTGACGCTGAATCAAAACAGTCGAATTAACACGATATAGCTTGGAAGTTATAAGCAGGAAGTCACTACACTACTACTAAGAAATAGTACAGCACATAATCCCCCATATAACCCCAAATAATATTTTATACACTTTGGTTTTTGTACAAATTAACAAACAAGATATGTGTTAATTTGTGAACAATAGATGTGCTGGTAGGTTGATTTTTTTACCGTTGGACAGAGCCAAGCTAGCTGTTTCCCCCTGTTTCCAGTCTTTGTGCTAAGCTAAGCTAACTGGCAGTACAGACATGAGAGTTGTATCGATCTTCTCATCTAACTCTCTGCTAGAAAGCAAATGAGCGCATTAAAAAAATATCTATTCCTTTAAATCCATAGTCATGATTTATGGCCTGCCAAGTTCAACCAAGTTCAGTTTTTAATTGTTTAGATCAACGTTCCAGCCGAGCTGTCCACTGTGGGACCAGGTGCTGCTGTAAACACAGCAGATGTCTGATTATGTGAGTATTTNNCACTTATCTAACATGGCATTATAATTGACTTTTGTCTGACGTCTAACAGTTTTTACGGTCAAAATGATTTCCTTCCAGAGTGAGGATCAACTTGTCACAATAGAGTTGAGTTATATTCCGCTAAGTGTTTTTGACAGGTGTCATATCATATTTGTGCTGCTGCAGAGGCATTATAAAGCACGGTTCGACTAAACCGGTCGTCAGCGCGGATTTTCTCGCACACATGGACAGCTCCCCTGCTGTGAATGTCAAGTGCGAGTTATTGAACGGAGTCGGAGGTGGGGGGAGTCTCTCACTGATCCTGGGCAGCTCTCCACCGCTCCTTAGCCTCTGGCGCTCTGCAGGTAAAGCACAATAAGCTCCAGCTCAGTCAGACTTGGGGGATTATTTGCTTAGACCCTGCTCAGAGTGTCTGACTTCATTTCTCAAACACCCTTCATTTCCTAGTGCCGGTAGCGCCGCAGC
>NTHP01000062.1:310216-332626 GCA_003416845.1 Oplegnathus fasciatus
TCCTAGCATGTCAGTCCCAATCACTCCCACCTCACTTGTCTCAGCTTTGTGCTGAAGAGAGCAAGAAAAAGAAGGATTTAACTGAGCATTTTACGTGTGTTTTCTCATTTTTGTCTTTTTTTTTTTTTGCTCTGTTCGTGCCCAAACACAATTTATTATGTTTCATTTTTCAAGAAAGCTGTGGCAGTGGGGACTAAAAGAGACTCTGTAAAAAGCCAGGCAGCGTCGAGCCAGACCTCATGACACCTTTGTTTGCCATCTTTGAGTAAAAGGCTGTGTTTTTCTGCTTTAACAAAACAAGCAAATTGCATTCTCTCTGTCCTCCGGCTCTAGATGTTATTTGTCGCCTGCCAAAGCAGCTTCACACCGTGCCTTATCTCTCTTTTAAATTGGCCACACAATAACAGCATCCTTTCTGCAAAGTTGTCCCATTATAATTGTCATAGGTAAACACACTGCCTTGAATTCTATCAGTTCTCGCTGCGTCTCCACTCCCAGACATCTGCTTTGAAATGTTAGTTATCAGGTCAGCAGATCCCACCCCTTTATTTATTCCAGCAAGCCTTTTTGCTCCAGGACATTCAGCACTCGACTGGGGATGCGGTGTATGTGTGTGAATATATGTATGTGCGCCTGTATTTGTGTGTGAGAGTCTGTGTGCCTACTGCTAGAGTGGCAAATGGCTAATGAATAATGCAGGGTAATAGTGATGTGTTGACAGCTCTGACGGCTGAGAGCTGCCGAGCTGTGTATCAGTGATAATGTGCCATTTCCCTTCTGTGCTCCTCCACTCCCTTATTACAACAAATTGCATTTTTTGTAATTTCACCTCCCCTCAACCTCGGTGTCTGGGTGTGTAAGAGAGAGTTTGTTGGGCCACCAAAACTAAAAGCCCAACTACACTGTGCACTTGTGGCCTTAAACAGACATTTTACAGTAAGGATGTTTGACTCTCTTCGGGTTTACTTTAGTTTTCGGATTGGTTTCAGACATTTATGCTCACTGAGTTTGGCTTTGGTCACAAACGATAGTCATATTTGGAGTCTGCCTTCGTATTTACTCATCCAATAAAATAATAACTCTGAACCAGAAGATAAAGAAATGTGAGTTTTCCTACTTCCCTGTAGCCAATCAGGGCTGTAGCTACAACTATGAATACTGAGATTGTGTCCTCAGTATTTTTGTCTGGAAATTTGAAGGTTTCAGTCCCTTGAAGTGCCGTTTACATTTTATAATTGGCAGTTGTTAAATATTGTGAGTTTTTAAGGGTCGTTAAAGGTCTTTAAATGACTATTTTTAAGCCAAGGAACAATATATTACAGAACAAGACCAGCCATGCTAGCGGCTCTGTGAAGCTATACTTTGGTACAGCAGTGCTTTGTGCTAAATGCTAACATGCACAGTGAGAATGCTGACATGCTGATGTTTAGCTGGTATAATGTTTTCGATATTCACCATCTTAGTTTAGCGTCTTAGCATGCTAACATTTGCTAATTATCACTAAACACAAAGTGCAGCTGAGGCTGATGGGAGTGTCATTAGTTTTTACAGGTATTTGGTCATAAATTTGAAGTATTGGAAAAGTTTAAATTTTGACCCGATGATGGCACTGGAGGAAAAGTTAAGGAGTCACCAAAGTTTAATTTAATAATTTATCCTGAGGGGGCTTCAAGGCAATCCATATATTACTGAAAACCAAAGATTTTAACCTCATGGTGGCGCGAGAGGAAAAGTAAGGGGATGACCAAAGCATGATTCAGCCTCTGGACACCATGAACGTCTGTACAGAATTTCATCCAATAGTTGCTGAGATATTTCGGGACCAGACATACATTTCCATCTCTACAGCCATGCCACTAGCATAGCTAAAAATCCAAATTAATAAAATATGTTTTTTTTGTTATCTGGTCAAAATGATCTGCTCTGAGTGGGGTGGGGGAGTGTCGGGGGGCCACTTGGACTCACATTTTCTAAAATCCTGGTTACGGCCTTGTCGCCAAACAATGATTCAACCAGGATCTAGCTCAGGAGACCTTTTAGTTCCTGTAATAACCACACTGTCTGCTGCTAGGTCTTAAACAAATCCTCAGCTGCACTGGAGTGCATGACACATTTTACTAGTTAATCTGCAGCAACAGAGGTTAATTTGGAATAAGCAGAAGGAAAACACAGCTGAACTGACAATGATAAGAACACCACCTATAGAAAACTCAAACTTCATCAACTTCAGCACCAAGGACACAGACGCAGAGAGTGTCATTCACATTGTTTGACTGATCTCTAAACAGTGCAGCACCACAGCAGTCATTACTGAGCGCCAAAGATGGAGGCGTTCTTCACGAGAAAAGCAGCGAGGTGTGGCCAACTGTCCGTTATCGGAGAGTTCATAGGTTCGATCCCCACAACAGATTTGTCTCTCAGCAGCGTCGTGTCGAACAGGATGCTGCAGCCTCCACCCTGCTCAGTGTTTACCAGCTGCACTGATAACCGTGAAATGTAAAAAATGTGAAATCTACGCTGCGTAAATGCTTCTCCCGTGTTAGAATTTGACCCCCTTGCATTTAATGATGCATGTGTTTGCATAATAGTGTTTGCAGCGACTTGGGAATATATTGAGGGAGGCCACTGCAAGCCGAATAAAGTCCGTGTGTGTGTGTGTGTGTGTGTGTGTGTGTGTGTGCCTTTTGTGGACCCAGTGAATACAATGTCTAGACTATTGTCGTCTTATTGTAATACTGAAAGTTTAAACTGAAAACAAGATGAGTCTGTTATCCATTTTTGATGGCCTCAGGGGGAAGCTGGCTATAATGAATTTTATTATGTTTTAAAGGATTTTATTGTGTAATTTTATATGTTATATGTCTGTCTTGGTTTTTAACATCTTGGCACCATGTTTGAATCATCCCATATTATGCAATCAATGTGATTTGTAGATCCATAAATAAATATAGTAAAAATGTATATATTTTAATAGGTTACAACCTCCACGTTGTCAGTTTGACTCAGGACATGCTACACACATGGTGTCCTTACAAATTACAACCACTGGCTTTATGAGGTCACTTTAATTAAAGGTCAAAATTTTAAACTCAAATGCAACATTTTGGAGACAGATTTGTAATGCAAATCTATGAGAGTTTTTATCCCCACCCACGTCAGCTCCATCATCCACCCCCACCGTCTCTCTTTCTGCTTTAATAAGGTTCATAATAGCTCGTAATCATAATTCATAATTGTTTATAATTTGAAAAACTAGCAGCAACGGACATTTGGCAAGAGGCAAGAAATTACATTTCTGCTCTGCGAATTCTTTGGGAAATGAATCTCTAGTCATCATTCAGACCTGCATCAGTCACATGCCAGCTGCTTTCACTGCACAACAATATGATAGAAAGGAGCTTTACTGTTAATTATTTCTGATTCACAACAAAATAACATGTTCTTACCACACACAACTGTGGAAATTGAATATTTTTTATGAGCTGATTTGAAGCTTTGTGCAGGTTTTTTATCACTGACATGGTGTCAGTCTTTTGCTCTACCTGTTTGGAGACTTCTGGATCACAACAAGGTTTGGTGAACTCAGCTTTACTCATCTACAGTGACCTGTTTAGCTGTGAAGACTATAAATAGATCAGCTACAGCCTAAAGCATCCCCTGCTTTCCTGTACCGGTAGATTATTTAGAACAGTGTTTCCCAACTTAGGGGTCACAAGACAAATCTAACGGGTCAAGAGATGATTAACAGGATAGGACAGCGGAGAAAATATGTTTCTGCTGCACCAAATTATGCTTATTTTTTGAGGCTTTCTTGTAACCTTTGCTTTTTAGCCTGCTAACAGCGTGGCTCTATGGCAGTCAGTCAGTCAGTCGGATCACCACTTTGGTCCAGACTGAAATATCAATATCATTATATAACAACTGTTGAATGAATTTCCATCAAATTTTGTACAGATATTCATTGTTCCCAAACAATGAATCCTAATGACTTTGATCCCCTGACTTTTCATCTAGCGCCACCATCACTAAATACCTGCAAAACTCATGGCATTCCCATCGGCCTCAGCTGTGTTTTTTGTTTAGTGCTAATTAGCAGATGTAACCGTGGTGAACATTACACCTGCTAAACATCAGTCAGTAGCTGTAGCTCAAATCACAGCTGTTAAACCTCAAGTACAAGTGGACATTCTGGACTAGAGTTTGTGTTGAGCGCTGTCCAAGGTGCTGATCCTGGATCAGCCAGAGATGCAGGAGCTGTCCGGGGCACTTCACCAATAATGGGCTGGATTCCTGCTGATTACTCTGACAGGATGCATCATGGTTAACGGAAAATTAATTAACATGTTATTTGGGTATTAATTAATCTATTTTCAATTGATGTATTTATTTATTGATTTATGTTGTTTTCTTTATGAATCAATTTTTATTTGAACCATTTTTTTGGCAAGTTTATATATTAATTTATAAATTTATTTGATAATCCTCCTTTTTATTGTACATTTAAATATCAAAAAATGAAATACCTAATAATTTAATCAATTTATTGGTGGATTATTTTTTGTTATTTTTAGATTTTATTAATTCCTGTATTTATTGTTCAGTTAGATTCAATGAATAGAATTCCTTTATAACCATTTACTTGACACCTGTGGTCCTCCATAATGTCGGTGCTATTGCTGTATCACATTGTGGTGATGCCGCCATTTTTCCTCCTCATTATCAGTATCATGCTGTGCGCTCTGTTTAATTTATACAAGGTCTGAAGCTCCTTGTAGTATTTTGCATTGCTGAAAGGCAGGCGGTCCTCTGGGAGTGCGGGGCCACCTGCCCTGCGGGGGCTGCAGGTCTGCACTTTATGACCCACTTCAGATGTTGCTAGTCTGGTTTTGACAAAAACCTCGAGTGATGATGCATCTCAACAGTGTGTTGTGTGTTTGAAAATGATCAAAGCTCACATTTTTTGAACTTTGAAAGGTTGTAACTGATACACCAGTAGTCTGCTGCTGATGAAAGGATTATGCATGTTGTTATTGATTTGCCCACTGGGGTTCCTGCATTATTCACAGGGGACGACATGTGTACTGTTGTTGGCTTGTTGTGGTGAGCTGTTCAACAACCCAATAAAGTGTGTCTTTTCTCAGCCTTTGAGCAGTTTAATATACAGTATATACTAAAGTGTGAATTTTACAACCTGTTTAACTATTAATGCACACAACAGTAAATGTGTCTTTAAAATGAGAGAAATGAAACTTACAGTATGACAGATATATGTTATACACCTGAGGGCTGCCTTGCTGTGCTGTAGATGCATTTACATTTAAATTAACATTTTTGATCCCTCGCTGAGGCTCTTATCCAGTGCAACCTACAATAAGAACAGCTGTTAGAATAATTTCAATTCTCAGATCAACTGCATTACAAGCGAACAAGAGACACGGGTCGGACAAAGGTCGGAGAAACGGCGTCCTGGAAACTTTATAGATATTTTAATTCAATGCAAATGATTTTTACCTTCTTTATGCAAATGAATATTACACTAAAAGAGCTGTCTTTGTGTGCTTGCAGGATCCAGTCCGGCTCCTACCTCAGCACCGGCTGGTTCACGCTCATCCTCGCCATGGACATGTGCAAAGAGATCCATATCTACGGCATGATAAATGACACCTACTGCAAGTAAGACACCAACTACCCCCCCCGCCATACTGAGATGACAAATGCACACGCTCTTACAAAAACTTTGAAAACTACATTCACATTCATAGCAGCGCTGGCCAATCGCAGCCTCCCATAACTGCGTACTGTTGGAATACATTTCCAATGCCTCAGTTTGGATTTAATGGCTGAATTTCTATGCTGAAATCCATATTGGGTTCTCTGTGCCGTGAATACCATTATGTTTTCCTGCCTAGAATACCCAGCAGGCTGCAGAGTCTCTGTTGCTGCGGGTGGCTGGGCTGCAGCACCCAATTCCTCCTCTGCTTAAAGTTTTATTTGTATATCGGCCTGTCGTCTTCTCTCTGACTCTTGGGTGAGTGATTACTGTCTGACTGCGAGGCCATTGGAGGGATGACAAACAAGATGCTGTTGCTCCGGGCACGGCTGCTCAGTCTCAAGTCATCTCAGCCTTGATGGGCTCGCCTACGTCTCCCCTCCTCTCTCGCAGCTCAACCCGAGCTCTCTCTATCCCCCGAATCAAACACTTTTACCTAATGCGCGGTGAAAATCCTGTCTTTTATCCTCTCCGTGTTCCCCGTGCACAGCGGGAGTTGAAATATAAACACCCCCAGACACATGGCAGAGAGGAGTGATAATTCAACCAGCACGGAGGATTTTATGATTCAGTGAGGCAGTTAAGGGGCGGTGTTCTCTCCCTGCCCGTCTCTCACTTATTTCCTTGCTTCCTGCGTGAGACAGGAGGATATTGTGTTTCACCGAGTGTCTGAATGGACAATTTAGTGTCACACAAAGTACCGTTGGCAGCCGGCTGCTCCGGTACAACAAGAAGAAGTGATGTTTTGTGTGAGGACGTTCGAAGCTTTAGTCAGAATTGACCTCAGCAGTCGTGTGGTAATGGAGCTTCAACAGGTGCTGCAGAGAGGGTGAAATTGAATTTATGTGTTAAAGCCGGTGCGCACCGCTGTGTGACAGAGAGAGAAGAGAGGCAGTGATTGGGTTGTGTATTACTGTAAGCTGGCAGACAGCCATAGTCACTTTTTCGGCTGTGGAGCCACTGGCTGGTTGTTGTGATGGCTGTTCCTCTTCCGTCTGTGTTCATTCTCCGAATGAAACTGTTACACAAGTCATCCTCTCATAAAGCCGTCACTCGCTATTAGAAACCGACTGCAGATTGCACAATGAATCTACGCTGCTGCTTTGTGCCTGTTTTTATTGATTCCTCATTCTTTGTAATGGTTTGAAGATGCAAACTGTAAACAGAGTGACTCATCAGGAAATTCAGGCTTAACTTTCCTACTGTACATTACTCAGTTGTTTGTGGGATGTTTTCAGATTTACTGTGGCTCAGAGTAAGAAGGAATCTTGCCATGATTTTTAAAAAATAAATGCAGTTTAGTTAAAAGACTGTTTATTCAATAAATTTGGCCGCCAACAGCAGCTCCTGTTTTTTCAAATGAGGGAAACCTGCTGAGTGGAGAATTTTGCCCGAGGCAGCATCAGTTCAAACTGCTGAACGCTGCCCTGAAGGATCTTCAGTTTAATACTTTAATAATTCAGTTTGCTTATTATTTCAGATAATAGTTTTTAAAGCTGAGCCAATCAAAACCAGGGACACTTGTGAATATAGATATATAAAATCATTTATCATTGTGACGCGCTGCTCTGATTAAATGTGATCGATCAACCAATCACTTGCTGAGCTGAATCAGAAAGATCCTGTCGCATCTTATCATCAATTTACTGTCTGATGTAGCACCATTGCTTAATAATCCTTACATTATATTTAAAAAGAATGTATTAATTTCTTCGGTATCCGGCCAAAATGGCAGGATAGAATAGTCACATGGGAACATACACAGTTTATAATAATTCTAAAATAGGATCTGAAAGAAATTAAATGATGTCCTGGGTGAAAATCTTTCTCTCTGTCTTTCTTTCTTTCCTCTCCCCTTCAGGACGGAGGGTTACAGAAAGGTCCCCTACCACTACTACGAGGCGGGCAGTCGGGACGAGTGTGCAGAGTATCTGCTCCATGAGAGCGCCCCCTACGGCGGGCACCGCTTCATCACGGAGAAGTCCGTGTTCGCCAAGTGGGCCAAAACTCACGCCATCAAGTTCTTCAACCCGCCCTGGCAGCTGTCGTGACCCTGGCTGAACCAGCATGGAAATACTACACCGTCATCGCCATCAACATCATCATCATCGTCACCTGGGGACCAGCTGAATCTCGAGACTGACAGAAAGCGTGTTCCCTAATGTGTGCGAACATCCATTTTAGCACAATTTTCACCCCATATCCATTCAGAAAAGGTTGGTTGAGGGTTGCTTGTCAAGTCCTGGATGGCTAATATCCAGGAAGTGCTTGTTATTTTTGGTCACTCAATCAGACAGACTTCCAGTTAAAGTTTGACCAACACAGACAGCAAAAACTTATCTCCTGCTTCACTGACTAATCGATCCATTTGCTGCTCTGTGAATTTAGCAAAGGGTGGCTCGAAGACTAACTTAAAAAAAACAGAAAGGACAAAACAACATGAATAAGAAACAACCATCCGTCAAGTTGCAGCGACCTCAGCGGCTGACATGTCCGCAGGCGCTGTACATCGTACTGTTGAATAAAATTTTTTTCAGGACTGTAGTTGAAGAAGAGCTCAGCTGCTGCAGAGACGAGTCACGTTGCCATGGACGTCTGACGAGCTCGCCTACTCTGTTTCCTCTGTGTGTCTGTCTTCTTCTGTCAGGCTGTAATTAATCTATAACGAGTATCATTCATGCCTTCATCTCTGACTGAGGGAGTGTCGAAGGCAGGTTTCAATTTACTCTTCTCCGTCTGAGGAAGCTTCAACAAATGCAGTCTTTTGAAAAAGAAAACACAAACGAGCAAAAAAAACAGGTTTCAGTCAAACTCGAAGGTAAACCAGAGGTGTAGATATGAATCAGCGTTTTCTTATTGTTATGCTTGGTCGTCATGCTGTGTGCAAACTCACACAACTTAAAGATGTCAGCTTTTTTTCTTTTATAATGCTGTGAAACTGAGTTGTAAGAGACGTGTTTTGGCGTTGGCTTGATGTCCGGATGGGTTGCTAATTTATTCTGCAGAGATAAGTTCTTAACTCTCTTTAACAGTGTGCCATTGACAATGTGAGCATCACAGCACATAGAGCAATGTGCAATTAGAAACTCCATCCTTACGGAAGGAGTTAAGTCATTTGTGACCCCGCAGAGGGAGAGATTTATGTGTGCGGTGAAACCATTTGAAGTTAATTGTATTCTATTATCATTTTGTGCCTGCAATATACTCTGCAGTTCATTGTATAGAGGCAGAGGAAGATGCTCCGTCTCTCTCGCTCATATTCTCATCCAGCTTTGTGCCTCTTTGTGTACAGTATCACTGTGTGAACACATCTTCCCATTTGTCTTTGAACGCAGCGTGCACGTCTCCCGGTTCGGGCCATTACGTTTGAACGCATCTGTTCCAGGACAGTGAAGAATAATCAGCGAAGTGCTGAGGTGTGTAGGTTGGCCGGTAACTGTGGAGGGCCGAGACACTGTGGCAGTGACCGTGACCGCCCCCCCCCACCACCCCCCGAGGCTGTGATTAGTGTCCCGGTCAGAGCCGCGGCCCAGAGGGGAGGACTGGAAGGATTCAGAGACTTCTAATTTAGGCGACTTGATGCGCAGGGTCCCTGACGACTGTAATGTACTGCAGCTGGGCTTCACAGTCTCACTCCTGCTGCAGAGCGCTGTTTACTATCACACTCCATTTTGGGCTGTTTCTCAGTAAGCATCGATTCGGTGATTTACAGGTCAAAAGACATGTTAGGTTAAAACTGGCAGGTTTTTGGCTGTCTTGGCACGACTCTGAGGTCGTGTCCTCTTTATTTATTTCTGAATTTAAGAGTTTTAGGCTATAATTATTATAATTGGCTTTTAACATCTACACTATGTAAACTCCCAAATTGCTATGTAAATCTGAATTTGACTACTTTTAGGCCAATAAATAAATATATAATATACATATATAAATTATCTACCAGAATGGCAGTTCAGGGTGGTGTGAGTACCCTCTTTTTGGTTTTTGGTCAAATTTATCTGAGGGTGGTAGGGTGTGTTTTGGGGGACTCATGATCTCCTAACAGGTCCTAACTACACATTGAAACATATTTCTAGAAATGCGGTTGAAAAAATGTATAATATGTAGCCTAGACATCTATAAAGACTAGCCCCTTTCTGCAACACAAAGGACCCCAGGAACCTGTTTAGGAACCTGCATTCCCACCAGAGGAACCAGGGTCTAACTTTAGTTCCTGGCCTCCCAAAAGTCCCTATTTTGTGGGTAGCACTTTCAGATGGCCCAGGAACTATTAGGCCAGAGTTTTTGCTGTACTGTACTGTCAGTGTGCCTGACTGGTCAAACACAAGCCTCAAACATTCACACAGGAAGCAAGCAATCATTGGTTGCCACTCGTATTAATATTCGGACTAGCAGTGGAAATTTCTTCTAATGTTTATTAATGTTAAAAACAAATTTATGTAGTCGACTTCCTTTGGCTTCTTCAGACACGAATGTTCTGGCGTTTTCAGGTTTCATACTTTTCACTGTTCTTCAGATGAGGTGAAAACACAAACAGGAATGTGTGTTTTCATTTTGTTGCTGATTTTAGTTATTTGAGTTCCAAAAATGATTAACTGTTAACTTTTCAAGCAAATTTAATTCAGATTCAGTCTACTACAAGGTCAAGGTTGAACTTTCATGCACACTGATGAAGTGGATGAAATCATAACAGCTGCTTACATGTCAACTGATCCATCTCCATGACAACTGAGCAAACTCCCTCCCCTACGGAGGACTCTGCGACCCTTTCGAAAGCTCCAGAAAAAGCTCATATGTGGAGATGTTCTTTAGATTTATTCCAGTTTTAACTCCGACATCTATTTTGATCTGTAAATAACCAAAACTCTGCACTCTTGTGTGTCAGCTTCAGGTTTGGAAACATGTTTGCTTGAGGAACAGTAAAAAATCCGATCTCTCTTTATGTTTTCCAGACAGAGCAAGGGTACCCTCAGCACTTGTAAAGACTGTCCTACAACTCAAAAGTCAATCTAGCTGACAAGAGCATCAGCAAAATGTAAAAACGCCCTATTTTAAATTCCTCCCGGTGCAGCTCGGCAGATAAGAGATGGCCGTAACACAGGTGGGGGTCATGGTCCCAATTTCCTCTGGGACAACACGTGCACTGCAAGCGGCTGCGGATCAAAGTGTCCACCACACGATATATGTAAAGCAGAAACAACTTAACAGTATTACTTTTCCTGTCCAGAAAGCCTGAAGATAACATCTGGGCCTCGGGAACATCTGGGCCTCGGGAAGAGTTAGAAATGATACTTATTTCTGCTCCTGTGGGGAAAACAGCTCTTGATACTGAAGCGTGAATTCACACGGTATGCCATGCATGTTACATGATTAACGTACATCTTTTATAGATTTCCACTCAGCCTGTGATTGTGCAGTCATCTGGCAGCTCTCTCCACCAATCACTTTTACCTCTGCTGTACGGTATAGCCACCATAAATTGTAAAGCGCTTCACACCAAGATAAAATATTGAGTTCTTGCTGGGAGACATGTTTTAGGTGTGTTATGGTGCATTATTTGAAGAACTGTTTACTCACAACTGGAAGAAGAGCACTGTGTTCCTTCTGTTCATCTTCCATCCTCCTTTTGTTGAGTTTTGTGTTTTTTAAATGTTTTTTGTTGTTGTTGTTGTTGTTGATGCAGTGGTTTGCGCGCAGCATTTTTTTTTTTCCTGCTGCAGGTCGCATGTTGCCAACATTTTCTGCTGCTTCAGGCTGTGCTCTCGGTTATTTTCTGATCAACAAACGCTCCATTGTTCTCAGCCAGAACACACCGGAAGAATACCCACAGATGTATTATACAGGATATTATGGAGAGTACGCCCTCTTATAGGCTCCCATGAATCATCCATGGCTCACAGGGAGAGGACTGTACTCACATTCACTGTGAATAAGGAACACCATGAATAAAAGTGAGAGCAGAGTGGGAGGCAAACTATTGGATGCTTTTAATTTTTAGGGATAATTGTTTAATTTCAAGGACAGTTTTTTAGCTTAAGTTCAACATTTTGGGAAACAAAAGCTTATTTGCTTGCTTCCCTGGAGTTAGATTAGAAGTTACCACGCTCACATCTGTACGGTAAAAAGAACAACTCCTTTAATGACATTTTTCGCCTTGAATTCTTGTTCATTTCTGATTCTGGTTATTTTGTTTTCACCCACAGCTTGAACTGAGAATTTAAACTGGCCTAATCTCATTTCACGTTCTGAGCAAGTGAAGTTTGCTCGGAAATGGTTTCATCCATCCTCCAACCTGAAGCGAGCTTTTCTCTGTGTACCTCGCTGTATATATGCAAATGGGAAAAACACAAAAAAACATTGCCTGTCCTCTGCAACAGAAGTGGCAGAAGAATGAGCTCCAATTGTTCACTCGGTGTATAATGCAGTTAAAAAGCAAATTGAAGGTCACTTCACTTTAAAGAGAGCTGACTTTAAAAAGCCAGCCCTGATTAAAACGTCTCGGTCTGGAGGTCTGCGGAACAAAGATGTGAATTTCATTATTCCGTTTAAAATGCTCTCATTATTTTGTCTCTTTTTTCTGCTCTGATCAGTCGAGGTAATTACTTTCTGTTTTGGAGTAGAGGGTTCAGATTTTAAAGAACTTTTGATTGTCTGACTCCACGTCGAAACCTCTTCAGTTCACTATGTAGCATTTTACTCATCCCCTCCTGACTGTTGTACTTGTTGCCATTTCCTCAAATGCCTCAAGTGCTTTCTTCTCACATTGAAAAAATCATTTTATTTTTTCTTTTCCTGTGTGCATGTCTTACAGTTATTTTTGTGTTGTAAAGCACTTTCCTTTTTCATTTTCAGGTCAAGTGTCCTTGTGAAATGTGTAACTTTGGGTGGGGTTGAGTTACATAGAATGTAATATAACACTGAGGTTGTTATATAGAAAGTTTTTTGCTAACACAGCTAACACACTCCTTTTATCGGTGGTAAAATAACATCCAAATGCTGCATGGATTATTGCAGGTTATTAAAATGTACATTTTGTTAGTAAACAAGTAGTGGTTATATGTATTATTCTGTCATTTGCTGTCTACGTATCTGCTAAAATTAGATATATTGTGAATGTCCTTATTTTTACCAACGTGGATTCTGTCCTCTGTGTCTTTTATTCTCTGTGGGGATTAAAGAAAAACCTAAAACCCTGTTATATGATTAAATTCCTTTCTGAACGAAACAGAAGAAGCAGCATCAGAATGTAGGAAACCCAGTGAAATGTGTTCATGTTATATGAATGGAGCCCGAGCTGAGCTGTCATCTCAAATCTGGCGTCTCATGAGATTTTTTGAAACATCAGTGAAGGAGCAGGGATGTGCTGAGTTCAGACCGTTCTCAGGAGTTAACCTCTGCATAAATGAACGTGAGTTTTGAAATAATAATGCTCACATTCGTGGTTTTTATGCTACAGTAATGAATAAACTATTAGGATAGAAAATTAATGGGCCACTCCAGCAGTTTAATAGCGCACTTTCATACATTTGGGGAACTCACAAGAGGCAGATTTAAGAAAGAATGGTCAAAAGCAAAGTTGAGATATCCAGACTTTTTATCTCCAGTAAAGGTGAAGCTCCAAAAACAGACAGGATCCTACATTTCTCCCTGCCTTGTAAAAAAATGTCTGTCAAACTCCATGCCACCATTTTGTAACTCAGGCTTATAGTTATACATTTGTAGTCTCAACCTTGTCTCCTAAAAATTACATTCATATAAACAGCAAATGTGTTTTGCAAGAGACTTAATGCCTCCCGGATTCTATTTTTATCAATGTAATGAGGAAATGATTTTATTCAACTTACCTGCAAAACATTCACTGACAACTTATTTTATTTCTCCATAACGTTTGCTCATGGCGACTAAAGCATGAGTAACACTTTTTATAATTATGTTCAGGCACTTCAGAGCACTTGGTTAAGATTTGGGAGAGATGCAGGTCTTGTTTTTTTTTAAAAAAGTCTACGGTGACAAAAGACATTTAAGAGAGAGTTTTTGTAGCCTAAACCTGTGTTAAAAACACTTATTTAAATGGAAAAAAAACATTGTCAGTGAATATAATCCACACAGCAATTACATTCCCTTCAAAACATATCAGGGAAAAACGTTTAGTAGTGTATAAATGTAATATTTAGGAGTCAGGGTTGGTAGTCTCCAAGCCCACGTACTTGACAAGACTTGACAAAGCTCCTCTGGAGCTGCAGAAAACATTTTACAACTCTTTTCAAAAGATGAAAAGTACTCCTCATGATTAGTAAAATGACCTTTTCCCCTTTAGTTTCCCTTTAAATACAGTTCGGCTGAGCTGTGATGCTGGATGTTTTCAGTGTCAGGACTAACTGCAGAAGTGGGTGGACAAGGTTTTATTTCAATAGCGCATCATTTCACTCTCGTTTAGAAAATTAAAATACTAAACTCAAACTGTCATGCAGTTCCCAAGACGATGCCAAGTCTTGCCTTTTGTGGTATATATCAAAATACCAGTAAGCCCCCTTTGGCTTTAGTTTAATTAATTGACAGTTTGAGTTGTTGTCTGCCTGAGCGGAGCAGCATCAACACGATGTCTCCAGCCCTGCAGCGGTGATTCAGTTACAGCAGCAGAGTCACATCAGTCCAAACATGAACATACACTTCTGCTTCATTTAGCTCACTCTCTGAACACTGTGCCAATTATATCTTATAAGATCATACACCAAGGTGTCGGGCGTCCGTGTGCTGAGCTGACCACATCAGATCAGCTGGCTCTTCATCATAACTAAGCGGCTGCGATTCGTTTCTCAGAAGTACTGGATGGAGCCACACAGCCAGCTCGCAGTCTGAGCGATGGGAGGAATGGACATGATGTAATTTGCACAAGCTTACAACAACAGAGAAACTAATGAGCCGTTGGGTAAATGGAAATGGAAAAAAAACTTTTTCAGTCTACCTTGCCTTGAAGAGAGAGAAACAGTCCTCCATTTTCACCTCAGTTACCTTGACTGTGTTCGACCTCAATTAAATTCCAGCCTGACCCCTTATTTACTTGATTTTATGTTCCTGCTTTTTTGTTTTGCTGGCAACTGGCACGCGTCAGTGTTATTTCTGTTATGTGCACAGCTTAACTGAGCAAGGTCAACGAGACAACTGGAATATTTTCAATTCAGTGTTTGCAAATTTGTTCTTGCAGAGTGTTTGACCTCTGGAACATATTTGCGGGAGGATGTGCTCTCCAGGGCCAGATGGCGCTACAATATGCAGCATTGTCGCAGCTCAGGGACACTTAACGTGATAATTATGAGATATAAGAGATGAAAGAAGGGAAGGGGGGGAGGAACATAATTGAAGGAAAGTTCAAATGTTTGCTTTATCTACAGTCTCCTTCAAAACATTGAAGCAAGTTTCTTTTGTTTTTCAGACCAATAAAAATGTCTAAAAAACCCATTAGCTGTGTCAATACTACATAGTAATTTTAAGCAGGTTTTAAATGTATTCACACTGGAAAAGACACAGAATTAGGTATACTCAAAGAAGTCAGTATGCATACTAGAAATGCTTGATTTTTTTTAGTGTTATTTATGTATAGAAGTGGTAGAAGAATTTAGATCGTTTACTTACTAAGTAAAAGTAGCAATAAGACACTATAAAAATACTTAAAAATATAAAAGTCCTGCATTCAACATTTTACTTAAGTTGTAATCGCGAAGATTTTCATTTCATTGTGTTTCGCAGCACCTACGGCGATAATCTTTAATTGCAGGTGCGTTTTTGGACTTCACTTCAGTTTCAGTTTCAAGTTTCATCGTATGTAGTCATCGATCTTTTCTTACTGTAGTTTGTTCAGCCATAATAACCATTTACTCACAACGCCAACAGACACTGGAAAAAACAGTACACTGTTTCACACACAGGTGAGTTGAAGAGCGAGTCTGTTGCGTTAAAAGCTTTGTTAAAGCCGAACTGTGCCGCCGCTTGTGATTTTTCCGGGAAAGTCACTCCCGACACCCGGGTCGTAATACTGCAAATGCAAGGGCTTTCATCAGTGGGCCATAGGCTCAGTCACCATCGTGTTGCATCATTAGGTGATAGATAGTGACTTAACAGACGTTTATTTAAATGAAAATCTTCGAGATTATATCTTTAACTCTGTACAGCTGTAACATCAACATACACATAAAGGCTCTCCCACAATCCAAAACACACACACTACATCTCTGTTACAAATGTCACCTGCACAAAATTAAAGAGAAATACAATAAATGAACACTGTCAGACAAAATAACATGTCAAAGTACTGAGTCTGAGTCTTTTAATCGATTGGAGATTGTTAAATGGTTGATGTTAAAACAGTGAAACTTGGGAGTCGTCTTCACCTTCAGTTTCTCAAAAAGAACAAATCAGCTGAACAGTTTTTTTTTCTTTTTTGCCAAATAATTGAAGCTGCAGCAAAAACGTCCATGTTAGTGTCTGTAAGTTTGCATTATTTGTTGTGGTTTCACATGACGTAATGCTGATTATTGTAGTTGTTG
Organism: Oplegnathus fasciatus; assembly: GCA_003416845.1. Lineage (NCBI taxonomy): Eukaryota > Metazoa > Chordata > Actinopteri > Centrarchiformes > Oplegnathidae > Oplegnathus > Oplegnathus fasciatus. Next base: position 326,531 of record NTHP01000062.1, read on the forward strand.
TAGTTGTACTGTAGTTTGCTGCCTCACTGTGCTGTTCTCTGTAAAGTTTTATCATTCAGATCATGTTCTAGCCCACATGTAGCCCAACGATACCTGCACAGATCTCCATTTGCATCACATGACTTTTGTACCCTCAGCCTGAAATTTATTTTTAATAAATGATTGAACCTAATTATCCCTGTTTCTGGCATTTCAATCAGCTCGAGTCATCTCCTCTCTTACATGAAAACTCCTCTTATGTCTCCCACATTTTACTGATCTGTTGCACTAATGACCACTTTCTTGTTTGTTGACAGATGCAGCCAATTAGTCAGGTGTGTGGGATACATCAACTCAAGGCACATCATATCACCTTCCCTCGAGCAGTGATCTCCAGCTGTATACGAGGCTCAAACAGTGTGTTTGTGTTTGTTTGTTTGCTCTGTTGAATGTTTGCATCTCTGTTTCCTCTCATTAGCAGTTTTCATGAGGGCTGTGGACGAAATGAGCGCTGACATCATGATTTTTGGACTCTGTCCTGTCCACTTGGCGCAGTACTTGTTTGTCCTGCCAGATCCTGTTAATTGGTGTATTTCACTGGTTTCAAAGTGGCCGACCAGTCCAGAAACTGTGTCCGCTCTCAGTTTGCAGCAGAAATAAATGAGAGAATCCATGTGGGAGTGAGCAGCCAGGCCTATTTTTCTTCCCCATCTGCTAACAATTTAAATTATCTATAACATTGTAAAGTGCATGAAAGACGGAGGAGTGTATTGTGTTTTAATTAATTCCATGCAGGTTTCTTAAAGGCTTTTTAACAATATACCCCTGCAGTCGCTCTGGTGCCTCATTAATGACTTGCATGGAGCAGACATCACTTTGATCGCCACGTTTTCACACCCACCTCCCTAAAGAAATATGAGTGCTACACTAATTGCCTCATGTTTATATTGATTACAACCCCCCACCCCCACCCCCCATTCCTCCAGCAGTCGCTCATCCTCCCATCTTCACTTTCTGTGAGCATATCGAGCCTGTCAGGAATCAGCAGCGTTCGAAGGATAAAGTGTATGGGCTGGCGCTAAATGTCAACAATTTTAAGATTATCTGAGGCAACAGAAAACATTCAACTGTGACTAATTGCAACCATAGCTCTGGCAAAAAATCTCTGTACCGTCAAGGACAGCAGTATATATTCTTTCTGAGTCTATATTTGCACTGCTTGGAAATTGCAAAAATTCAAGCACTTTAATAGCAGAAATAAGTGTTTTGCATCAACTTGAGTTAGGATTGTGTGTATGACCACAAGCTAAATAATGTCTCAGTTAATGTTCCTGTTTACAACCATCTCTTCCCATCCTTTCATCAACCTTGATGTAATCAAAGTTTATAATGTCCTACATTTCCTGTGTGCCTGAAGGTAATTGAATTGCTCTAAAAGGTCTTATCTGTGGAAAGCCTCCCTTCGCTCATAGCAATCAATCACACTCCTCTGATGCCTATTTATATTCCCCCAAATACATTAGCCACAGGTTTTCTTTATTCATTTTTTAAGTGCATTTTCAGTTTTATGCTGATGACATCCTGGTTTGTGTGACAGCAGACAGAAGTGATTGACTGGTCTGTCAAATGCGCTGCTGGGAGGTGTCAGCTGCTTTCGAGATGCATGAGGATCAAGGGCAGAACTCAGAGACTGGGAAGGTTTCCTGGAAATGAACGCTGCTTCGCATTCATACAGTAACACACACAGTCTCCCCAGGGAACTCCCCAGTACTCCCACACACAACACATTTTCTAGTCTTATTTGGTATCATTTTTTGGGTATATTGTAGAGTGCATCTGAGTTGGCTGGTGTCAAAAGGGGCATTGTTTCTTCATTGAAGTAGTTGAAACTAGTTTGGATAGTAGCAGATGCAACAGAGGTTCAGCTTTGCAACCTAAAACTTCTAATCTTCAGTTTTGTTAGTGTCTATGTGATATTAATGAATGGTAAACGGAAATATTCAAATGTGCCGCTGCATGGTCAGTATGTGAATCTCACAATGGTAAATGTTAGTTGACGTTAGCCGACCCAAGAAACGATTATTCACTTGCTGGTCTAATTGGAATGATAAAATACGCCATGATTCACGCTTAAGGAACATGTGAGAGTCATAAATACGGTGCCATGCCACTGTTCCAACATCCCATTAGTCCGACGGCCCAATAGTCCGAAAAATGTCCCATTGGTCCAAAAGCCCATCTGTCTGACAGCCCGTTATGCTCCAACGGCCCATTTATCTGAAAATACACACTCACTTGTTCTTCTTAGGGGATTAAGCCCTCACTACCATCGTAATATTGCTGCTGCAGTACTGCATAATGCCGTTGTGCACAGTAATTAGCCATGTGCTTTTTGTATGAGAAACTAACACTAACCCTAATCCCCTAAGAAGAACGAGCTATTCACGTTTTCTTCATGGACGCACATGGGTGATTGTTTGGAGCAGTGAGTGGTGTAGTTGGTAAGTTCTTTCTAACTGCAGGGAGAGTGTGTATTTTCGGATAAATGGGCCATCAGAGCAATGGGAATTTGTTTTTGGCATAACGGGCTGTCAGACAGATATGCCATTTTTCTGACTATTGGGCCGTCGGACTAATGGGATGTCAGAACAATCGGCAGTCCTCTAAAATACTGTATATTCATCTGCTAGTTTGATAGTCGAACGTTAACTTCAAACGAGCTGGTCCGCGCACCTGCTGCAGAACATAAGGTGTGGCAACTCAGGGCAGGAGTTAACTCGTGGTCTTATTCTAAATTGATTACCTCTCAAGATAAACTGGCAAATCACAAGCAGTGATATCATTGTTTAAGAACAAGAAGTTATGTAGTTTTAAACACGTTGCTGAAAATGTGGCTAAAGCTCTAAAGCAGGTAAGTTAACATTAACAAGTAGCTAGCAGGCACACTGCAGCAGAAAGAGCTCTGGTCGGGTGCTGACTTGTGGCGGGATTTGACTTAGTTTACTTGGGACAAAACTAATAGAGTTGGTCACCAGCAGAGATTCGTTAGAACTACCACAGCAAGTTAATATAGCTGACTGACAAGTGTTAAAGCTAGGGTTGGTAACGTTGGAGAAACCAGCAAGAATAAGCTAGAGTTTGAAAGTGCTGACCTTCATGTGATTGAAGCATTAATGGCTATCTTAGCTAACAACCAGTTTAGCACTGCTGCCAGATTGGGAGGCTTGGCTTTGGCCTGGTGCAATTTCTCATCCTTTCAGCTGAAAGTATTTAGTAATAGTGTTAATTACTTGTAGCAAATTGACTTAATTTAAATTTCTTTATCAACTAGAATAAAAGGGTGTTGAGTGTTGGGTGCTCTCAAATGGACATTAATTGTTAATGTAAATAACTATATAATGCAACTTTCTGCACACTGATGTCTAGTTCATCTCTTAAAATAAAAAACAAAATAAATTAAACTGCTTCACCTGTTTTCAATCAAGACACCTATAATGTTACCTCTTGAACACATTACTGTAAAATATGGTTGCTGTACAATCCTGTTTTTAGAAGACACCTCTACGAGGAGTGGATAGTCTAGTTAATTGCTTCAACTGCTAAATGATGCAGCTTTATTCCTCTTTGTCTCTCTGTTCCAGAAGTGATAAAATACAGATGGATGCTGCAGGCAAAGTAACAAGAAATGTAAGAAATACATTCTCTGATTTCATCACGAAAGGTGAGTAGCAGCAGCATTGTATGTTTGTTAATATAAACTTGAATCACTGTCAGAGGGAAATTTGTTTCCAGTGTTTGCCCTGTTGGCTAGATTGTCTTCTGCCAGCAGGCTGGAATGAATGTGACAGAGCCATTGATGGAAATCTTTGACAGAGCTTGTCCCCTTAAAATGAATAGTATGACATTTTGGGAAATGTGCTTATTCACTCTCTTGCAGAGATTGAGATGAGACTGATACCACTCTCATGTCTGTCCTTCAAGTGTGAAGCTAGAGCCAGAAGAGGATTAGCTTAGCATAAAGACTGGAAGCAGGGGAAAAACAGCTAGCCTGACTCTGTCCAAAGGTGAGAAAGAATCTGCCTACCAGCACCTCTAAAGCTCACTAATTAACACGTTGTATCTTGTTTGTTTAATCTGTACACAAACAGAAATGTAAACATGACAAGTTGTGTTTTTATGGGGAGTTGGTGTGCTGGAGCTATTTCTTGGCTGTAGCTTCATACTTAATGGACAGATATGAGAGTATGCTGGATCATCTCAACTCACTCTATGCAATAAAGTGAATGGATGTATGTCCCAAAATGTCGAACTATTCCTTTAAGTTGTTTTTGTGTTCAAGTATTTGTTTTTTGCAGTCAATTTGTGCCAGCAGGTGTACCAAGTGGCCACATCTAGGTGTCCTCGGAGGTGCATTACTGAAAATCTCATAGGCCACTTTCTAATATTAAATAGAAGAAGTGCATAAATTAAACAAGAATACACACATCCACAAAACTACAATAGGAGTTGTGTAAGGGCATGAGGTAGCTACATGATACACCTGCTGGTGATGAATTAATTGACACTCATTATTGGCGACAGGTTAAAAAGACTCAATCCTGAAGCTGAATGACACTGAGGTGTCTGTAGATGTATGCAGAAAGTGTAGAAACTGAAAAAACTGCAAACTTTTTGTACTTGCTCAACTTTGAATATAGGTACATGCACCTCAGTTGTCTTTTTGTTTCTTATGTTTTTCTTTCTTTTTCTTTCTTTCTTCTTTCTTAGTATTTTTGACTTTGTTGTATTACATTTATTTTAGAAAAACATCTAGATATTTTTTCCACCACTGCCTAAACCGGTCATCGGTTGCTCCAGTTTTGGGCACCTCAGCAGTCATTTTTGAGGCAGTAAAAGAGCATGTCTCATACAGTAGAGTTTATTCACTGGCAATGCTCCAACTTCACAGACCAGTTTTGCTAACCATTAAACTGCAGCCAGTCATGGTCAATCAGAGGAACTGCTTCCAATCATCTGAGTGATAAGTCTGATGTTATAAGCGAGGAGATGTTCACAGTGCATTTGCAGCCATGCCAAGCAGCTGGAGACATGAAAGATTTCACTGTCTGTGCTCGCCAACTTGGTGAAATTGTGGAATCCATTGACAGTTTGATTAATCCCCACTTCATTGGAAATAGGCTACCAACTACAGCAGCTTTTTAGCCCTGAAGCAAAGTAAAATTGCAGTACGGCCCCACACAGCCGTTATTCTCTTTCTAACCAAACATTATATGAGCATGGTTATCATTCCTGCCTTAGAAACCCGGCGTGTATGTTGAGCAGTTTGCCTGTCTGTCCAATCCTCTGAGGCAGCACTGCTCTCTCTGGGGATTCTCACACTACAGAGACAGAGGAGCTTTCAAAAGCCTCCTGAAAATTACATCTGTCCGAACCAATCACATATCACGCAAGACTACTTCCACCAAAAAAGCTTGTGTAGAGCGATGAAAGGATTCGCGGTTCTTCAACGGCGAGGCTGTCTATCTGTCTCGCCGCTCCGTGCAGATATCTGAAAATTCATGACATGGTTCATCTGAACTGTGATCCTGCACAACATGACCCAGGAAACAAAGACCGAACAACAAAATATGGTAACTCATTTAAGAAAGTGACATCTATGCTTTCATAATGATTGACAGTGAATTGTTTTCCTTAAAAAGTTAAAAGTGGTATTTTAAGGGTCGGTTCACCCAAGTTACAAAACATACTGTATTTTCTCACTTGCCTCTAATGGCAGGTAGCCATGCAGATAGTTTTGGTTTTATGTGCCCACGTTTGTAGATACAGTGCTACATTTACAGATACAGTTTTGAGAACAGTTTTCATTGGAACTACTTTCTTCCTGAAGAAATAGTCACTGTGAAAACTGTCTGTACTCAATTTAAACTTGAAAAAATGGGACTCATAGATGATAATTACAGACGGGTGACAAATTAAAGGAAAAACCAACATAAAGTGTCTTAGTAAGGTGTTGCATCACCACGTGCCATCAGAACAGCTTCAGTGCTCCTTGGCATTGATTCTCCAAGTCTCTGAACTCTACTGGAGGGATGAACACCATTCTTCCAAAAGATATTC
>NTHP01000062.1:336981-356270 GCA_003416845.1 Oplegnathus fasciatus
TATATATATATATATATACATATATATATATATATATATATATATTTATATTTATATATTATAAAAGTATAAAATAATTAACACAATTATCTGTTGGTTTTAACTGGTGTGTGACTACCTTAGCTACCTAGCTGCCAACCCAGATTTCCCTTTGGAGACAATAAAGATAAAGAAGATAAAAAGAAGATAGAAATATATCTTTTCTTTTCTTGTTCCAAGGTTAGTAAGCACTCGTGTAGAGTAACATATAAACCATGTGTACTTCAAGGTTGATTGGTTGCATAAGTGGTGTGGGGACACTGATGCATCATCATCATGAATAGAAAAGCATTTCTGATGCTTTTCCATTTGGCGAAGACTTTTAGTGCTTGTCTCACCTCCAGCAGAGAAACACAACAAAGTAGGGCCTTCACAAAGTGCCGGGCCTCCGTCTGTACCCATGGCCCAGTCACCCCTGAAACTAGATTCCCTCTTCCATCATGCCTGAGGGAACAATTTAATTAAAGGCCAGCTCAGAGCAAAGAACACCCATCACCCTATTCTTGACGTGTCCACAGTCAACAAACATGGAGAGCAAATAAATCCTCTAGTGGACAATGTCCCGGCTCTGCTACAGTAACTGTAAATACACACCAAGTGAACAGACTGTGGTGTAATGACTGTAATTTACTGGGTAAAAGGGCAGGATTAAATATTGTTTGGGCTTCGAGTAATTTTCATGAGAATGGTTCCGATGATTGACGTTATTTAATTGAATCCTATCTGTTTTCTCATTTACTTGCAGTCCAACCTGAATGGGCTTCGTTTTTTGTCCCATCTGGTAATACAATCCATTCATTTTCCCCATAATGACCTGTCAGCTGTTAATATTATGTTAACAATGTGTTTATCACACAAAGAGCCAACCCCACATTCCTGCTGAGATTAAAAGAGGTCAAACTTCAACTGTTTCAGTTTTTAATAGACACTGTGTCCAACCTAGTTAAAAGACCATACTGGAGGTTTTATACATTTTAGCTCCTTAAAGGGGAACTGTGCAAGTTTTACACATCAAAGTTTGTTTACGGGTTTTGGAGAGTACCACTTCATGTGTGAAAAAAGTTGTATAAGTGATGTACCTTGAGGCAACGTCTGTTTGGTTTACAAGTTTGAAAATGTAAAAGTCTGGGGTTGTGGAGTTGGAGAAAGTGCGCTCACCAAACCTCTGTAGCCCGCTCCTCATCTCTGCTTGAAGCTAGCGGTTTGAGGCTACATTAGCCGCTACTAGTACACCTGAATCTCTGACTGAAATTGCATTGTGGGTAATGTAGGCGCCGGGTTTTGACAAGGAAGACGAATGTGTGGAATAAGAAAGATGACATCTCTGGTCCTACTGTATCAATGTTTATCCTTGTTTTTAAACTGTCCATCATGAGTCCGACAAAGCTAAATTAGCAAAGTACTCTTTTAGTAACTGCAAAATCTGTAGTACTGAAGTCGATTAACTGATTGGTCAGTGCACAAAAAGAGAAACGTTTTGGAGGAATAATTAAGTAATGTATCACACAGAAATGCCAAACATTTACTGGTTCCAGCTTGCAAATTTTCTTTTTTTTATATAATTGTAAATTAACCATCTTGGGTTTTGGACTGTTGGTCGGTCAAAACAAACGATTTGAAGAATTTGAAGTTGTCACCATGATTAATGAGAAAAATAACCAAGAGATTGCTCATTGAAAAGAGTCACTTGAGCATGGGGGTTTATTTTTGACCCTGGTAACAATCCACTTACTAGCTGGGAAGCCTTGAAAGTCATCGACCAGGAGAGGTGGAGAAAGATCACGGTGGACTTTCACATCTGATGCCCCAGACCATCTTTTATGACAGACAGTGGTCACGATCTCACCCCCTCGAACAACAACCTGTTATCACCCGGTCAGTGTTCCACACTTCAAGTTCAAGTTCTTTATTTTATCATGTGCACAACAATTACAGAGAAGCAGTCACTGGCAATGAAATTCTTGGTCCTCAGGCTCCCTCCAACAATGCTCATACGATGTATATAAAAAGAAGAAAATCACACAAGTAAAAAGAGTAAAGTAAAAAGAAATGAGAATCTAAGACATACAATAGTGCAGAAGTTAAGATACAGCAATAAAATGTAATATATATATATATATTGTGAGGATTAATTAAGTAATATATAATATTATATATATATATATATATATAATAAAAAGTAAAACATGAAATATAATACTGTGGTCAGCAGGTACACAGTAATGATGTATATATACTGTATATATAAAACCTATATTCAGTAATAAATGTATATGCATAATGGGAACCGGTAAGAACAGGATGGAGACAGGTAATGCACAGAAAGATATATATATACTGTTGTGATGGTTTGACAGCTTGTAAAACGGTAGTGAAAGAATATTGCTGTGATGTGTGCAGGTAAATGTACTGTGTTTGTATATATACACACATGTCGCATGAAATTGAGGTGCGTATGTTAATGTAGCTTCTAAGGTGCTTATGCATTTACTTAGTTCACCTGAGCCAACTCCATTCACTGAAGAACACCGTCATATGTGGTTGAAAGCTTAGAGAAAAGCTATTAAGTAGACCTTTGAGTTGAGATTATTCCATTTAAAGGAAGCAATACTAAACATGTTTTGGAAAAAATAGTAAGAAAACCAACATTAAATGACTTCATATATACATGTCGCATGAAATAGAGGTAGTCTATGTTTGCTAATGTAGCTTTTAAGGTGGTTATGCATTTATTGCACCCCACAATATGTATGTCATCATTTTTATTTTTATTTTTCATTGGTTGAAGCCCTAAAATGATATTTTACTTTATTGGTGACCATTTTTCAAGCATACTGGTTTTATTTTTCCTCCCTTTCTGGCTGTCATTGTTTCTGATATGGAAATCAATTAACCGACCCAAAACCTTTTCAAATTTGCTTGTGCTATATAATCCATCCCAGTGAATGTGTTATCTCCATTAATTTGATGAAAGTTACATTGCCTTTGCGTGGTAATGCAGGTGTAAATGCAGACTGATGTAAAAAGTCTGCACTGTATTATTATTATTATTATTATTATTATTATTATTATTGTTTGGCCCCTTGAGGGCAACGCAACAAGCTGTAAACGTAAAAATAGCAAAAGATCAGTTTATAAAGTTGTTGTTTTGGCTAAGATGTTAGCAAACAGTTTTACATTTACTCATTCACAGCCAGTGTTTCTGCACACTTCTTCTTTTAGCTCTTAAGCTACGAAATATTACACTTTCTTCACTAGACGTTAGTGGGTATTGTACTGTACTGTAGGTTTGTCAAAGCTTTTTCGTTGAAAACAGCTGCCTGCTACGTCTGGAAAAGAATGAGTGCAGTGAGACAGAATCAAAACAGTGAAATTGCAGACTGTAAAACCAAAACAAAGAGCTGAAAGACACTAACTCGCATCATAGATCTGAGAGGAGCTGCAGTGTCAGGTGATAACCCCTTTCAGATTTGACCCATTATTGATATGAAAATATTAATATTTTCAGCCTTAAGTTTACAAATAAATGCAGACTTAAGGTTTGCTGTGGTGGATTCAGGCAAATTTTAAGCATCTGCTAACTGATTTTCGCTAAATAGAAACTAAACAGATGGAAATGGAATAAATGGAAAACAGTGGCTGCCTGGAAGAAAGACTTTTTTTAAAAAAACAACAACAAAAGACAACATCATCACTGGCAAATTGGTTATCAGTAATGTAAATTTTTAGTAAATGTGCTTGTTGAAGAAAACTTTTCAGGTCAATCTTCAATTTGATGACTGAAAGTAAAACAACTGAATCAGCCTTAGTTGTCCTTATTTGAATATAAATGTTCACACAAATCTGATATCAGAGAAGCTTTTACCTCAGAGTGCACACAGGGGTACAGTCCAACCTGATCTCACAGAAATACTCTTAAAGAAACCTTATACTTTAAACCATATGTTTCATCTTATATTATACCATCACATCATAAAGAGAGGCCGTCACAATGTCCACAATGACTGGCAAAAAACAGTTCTGTTCCCCTGCATATCCAGAAGATGAAACATCTTCAAGGTCCTTCTAAGAAGATGTCCGAGAGGCATGAACCTCCTCACAAAGTCGGCAGAGTGTGAAGGCCAGGGTTAGTTAACCATAACAATACAGACACACATGAATTTCTTTGTACCTGATTTCATTTTTCTACCGCAGTGCGAAAACATTCAAATTGGTTCAGTCATCTGGTGGAACATGCAGATATTTTCTGAGAGGGATGTGTGTATAAAAAAAAAAAGGAATGCCCACTTCCATTTTGTGTAATATGATAATTGAACTACTCTGCGAATGCATCTCCCATCTCCCATCCTCTTGTGTGCACTGTTGCTCATTCACCCCAAACGGGACAGCCAGTGAGCCCGCATTAAAACAGGCCTCCTCATCATTTGTCTCCAGGCCCAGGGGTAATGAAGGGGGTGAATTGGATGTACTCTCTAATTATGGAAAGGACAAAAAGCCAGTCAGATTCCCTTGTCAAGGTCCCTCTCCTGCAGCACCACGGGGAGCAGCTTTCACTCATAAATCAGAGGCGGGATACAGATCTGCAGCGGATTAGAGAGAACATAAAAGGGAGAAATATAGCACCGCGCGGACCCTTGACAATCAACCATGTAACAGCCTGCGACAGGCAATAAGTAGTTGCCTGAGCCCTGCGTGTTATAGGCATCGTAAACACCTGCTGATCAGCATCCACCACTGTCCATGTGCTCAGCAGCAGCAGCAGCCATCTTTCACAGTAACCTCACCATCATCACCATCACCATCGAGCTGGCCCCGGCGATCAGACGCTGCTCCATGAGCGCCATAACCTCAGTGTTACGAGGACCATTAACATCGATCAACATGCTGCCGGGGCTGCTTGCATGGTGATTGCATTTTAAATTTGTATGACCGCTCACGGCCTGATCGTCATGGCAAGAGTATAGAGCGCCGAGCCACCCACGCAGCAGTGATCTGCACTGGCCCCTCATGAATACTCACATGGTGAAACTTGTTTTAAAAATGACCAGAGTTCAGGTTCACTAAAACTGTAGTTATTTTGAGATTTTGTGCACATTTTTTCTGAATCTTTCCCCTTGGGTCCTTGGGTGTTTGTAAAGCAGCGGTAAAGAGAGATTACTCCAGCAGAATTACAAGCACAAACTTTTAAGAGCACATTGAAAAGAAAGAAAAAAGAAGGGTTACTACTTTAACTTGAGCAGCTGCAACAACTGACGTCTCTTTCTCTGGCTTTACAACAGTTTCTACAAACTCACACTGGGGGTTTGATCCTTTTATCTTACAACAGAGTCATGTATAATGTATAAACACCAGCATAACATTCGCTGTAGTAATCGTAGTATTTCTAACGCCGCAGTGAAAAAAATATGCTTTAATTTAAATCCTTTTTGAAGTATTAAATACCACAATAAACCACATTAATCAACAAAATATAGAAGCATTCAGTAAATCCGTCTCTTTGAGGATGTACAGCTACCTCATGTTCATATTATTTTGAAAATTTTGATTCATCTCCAGTTTCCAACTTTATTCTTTAATCCTCTCAAGGGACTGTGGATAAAAACCAGCAGTTTACTTACTCTGGGGGAATTAAACTGCAGGTGTTGCCATGAAGAAGTCCTGTTTTCTACTAAGTGCTTGTTGAACTTCTGGTACACTTTCGTCCTGTTTCCCAAGAGGAACTATGAACATAAAAACAGGCTGTGTTCTCCTTTAAAGCCCTGGAAGTTACACTGAAAGGTCTGCTCATTGTGTAGTTTTGGCTTATTACAGTTTTATGTCACAGATATTATCTGGGTTTTACTCTACAGTGTAAAATTCAACACATCTGCAGCACAAAACAGCTACAAAATAAATGCATAAATACATGAAGGCTTGTGCAGCGGCTACCTCTAAAAATGTTATTGCCTATTTGCCCCACATTTTCCTAACTATGCCTGTTAAAGCTCACAGATCCACATCCTGCCCTTTCCCTGCCCTTCAGTGAGTGCACTCTTCAAAGACGGCCTTTCTTTGAAACTGTTTTTCTGATGTGTTGTTGTTGTTGTTGTCGAGCCTTCCAACCTTACGCTGTGTTATCGCACATTATTCCCCTGTGACTCTGATGGCGACACTGATGTGGATTATTGCTTCTGGGAAGTCTCCCTTGCGTCTCCCATGAGGACCTGTTTTTTTTATTTATTTATTTTTTCATAAGCAGATTATACACAATCGCCGGCAAATGGGGGTGAAACATTCAGCAGCGCCACTCCAGATTTAATGCATTGTTGTATGTGGTTTAACTGTCCATTGTGTGGTGGATTAATGTGTGGAGGCTGCAGTCATGGTGACCGGAGGAGAAACCCGGACATGGTGTCATTATACAAACTCTTTTAAGGATACGGATATCTAAGACATCTGTAGATGTTCTATATTTTCTATAGATATATCTTATTCCTGTGAGCCATAGACCTCCACTGTTGTCCAAACACATTAATGAGCCACTGGGTCCCAGTCCCATTTACCCATACCTTTTGTACTACTGTCCATACTGTATAAATCTGATCATTAGTGTGTCTCACTGTTGCCATTACTTGTACTTATACCTGCACTGTATATTTAGCCTACTGCAGCTGTTGCATATGTTCTTACTGTATATATCTTAGTGTATTCATATCTACCTCTCACTTATTTATGTATATACTACCACCATACGATACTGTATGTATATTACTCTGCACTTACTCAGCTTTTTGGACTCCTGGTTGGATGCTACTGTAAATTGCTTTTCGTTGTGTAGGTACTTGTACTCTGTGCAATGACGATCTAATACTGTATCCCTAAAAATTGCATCCATATTGAACAAATCAAGGTGTAGCTTGATTTACGCCCCATGACAACATTCAGTGCCAACAAAGGAAGTAGTGTGATTAAAGTAGGTTAAAAAACAATTACCACTGAATGCAATCAGGGGTTTTGCAATATTAATGTTCTTGTCTGGCGAACAGCAGACACTGCAAACAGCACCAAAGCACCAAATCTGTCTCGTTCCATAACGTTTGCTAAACACTACAGCGCCCAGCTGTTTTAAGAAATTACATAACCTTTTTTAAAAACTATATATTTGGGGCCTGTTTTTAAACCTGCATTAACCGATTTTTTTGGCCACTGGGGGGCAGCAGAAACAAGCTGTAAACACAACATCGACATATCATCACCTTATCCAATCTAACTATAAATGCAAGGAATCTCTGTCTGTCTGTCTGTCCTTAGATTATCTCGACAACCGTTCATCCGATCGACTTCACACTCGGCGGGTGTATTGCTGAGGACCCAAGGAAGTGCAGTGTCAAGTGTGAAGTTGTTTGGATCAGCGATTCTCGAGAAAGCTGCAAGCAGCAACACCGGAGGCCAAGCAATCGGCTTAGTAGGGCAAACGTGTTAGCAGTTGCTTATTTACACATCCAGCAGATAACGAGCAACATTAACATTCATTTGGATGATGAATGATAATGCGGTCACAGGTATGTGTTTATAGAGTATTTTACAGCGGCTTCAAATGCGGCTCAGCCAAACATAATCAAGGATCGAAACTATCCGTTTTATAATTCAGCTTTTAGCCACAAATATCTGGCTCTGTAATTGCTAAATGCTTTGCTTTCTTCACCAGCTAGTTGCTAAATGTGTCTGTTTGGTGCTGAGCAGGTAGTGTTCAGTGGGTTTTTAGAGCTTTTTTGAAAATAGCTGCCTGCTGCTGCTGGACATGACGCTGATGAGAGCAGTGAGAGTGAACCAAAACAGGAAAGTTGTGGGCCGTAAAAAACAAACAAACAATGAGCTGAAAGAAACTGAAAGCTCAGTAGAGCTGAGGGGAACTGCAGAGTCTGGTGATAATTCTCTGTGTGTTCGTCACTGCTAGCGACCTCGTTCACATTACACATTTCATCCATTGTTAATGTAAAAATATTGATTATAGCAGCTTCTAAGAGTTACATCTTCAGTTGGAGTAAATGGTGCTGAGATGCTTTGTTAGTTTTGGTCTATTCATGGGCCTTTAATTGGCACTTTTGCAATTAACTTTATTTTGTCTGCTCACTGCTCACTCATTGTCTCTTTCTCTCAATTTTCTGTCACTCAAGTTCTCTTTTTTCTTTTCCAGCTGCATATGTTAACTAACTTATTTCTTTTGTACTCATTTCTTCATCTAAGAAACAGAAAACCATTTCAAAAATATAGTTTTTTCATCCACTGCAGACTTGGAAAAGGTGAAATACTGTATGCTTTTATATCATCTCTTTTAAAAAATGTACGTCTCCATACTTCAGTCTCAGTCAGAATTCCCTCTCCTCTCTACAGTTAGCACAGACTGCAGCAACAAGACTTCAGACTAGATCTACCAGAGGAGACTGTATTCCTTCTGTTTTTCGCCTCGCTACGCTGGTCGACTGTAAATTTCAGAATCATCATTTTCAATATTTCTTCGCTCACCTTCCGAGTCTTGTGCTGGACATTGCAAACATCTCTGACCTGTTATTAAACTGTGAGTCAAATCTCAGCACGAGACCCTCGGGCAGGTTAGTTCATCCAGAACCGGAGCTGTAAATGAAGGGATCTGACCTCCTCTGTGAGGCTACGATACCACAAGTATGGATGAAACTGACAGACTCGCTACTTCATTTTTTGCTCTTCTCTCTTTTTCTTATTGGTCATTTTATGTTTCTAGTATCACTGCAATTGACTTATGTACATATCTTGATTACTGATAGTATTAATGTAAAATTTTGTTTTGTTTGTAGGGACTGCATCACTACAACCTCAATTGTTGTAAAATATGATCAGTTGGCAACAATTCATTTAGCTAGTACTTGAATTAATAATAATTTCCAAACAAGTTCCTAGAAAATGTCCTGAAAAGGACATAATTTGATTAATTATGATCAAATTATACAACAATAATTAATATCAATGAATTGACCTAGAGTCTTTTGGTCAGTACTCACTTGTCTATGTATGAAGAATAAAATGTACAATAATAAATAAATGTTTCATATATTTTTACTTGGCTTTCAGTGGAGCAGTTCAGAGGGAAAACAGCAACTGCTTTTAAACTAAGTAGTTTAGTAAATTTGTACCAAATTACAGTTATTTCTGGTAAACTTTCAAGAAATGATAAGGAAGTAACAGACCTGTAAAACAAAGTGTTACCAATCAATTGTTATGTTATGAATCCAGCAACTATATAATGAATATATTGAAATACAATAAATTACATATTTAAAAAGATGACTTTAGGCAGAACTATTTGGTCTCAACACAAACATTTCTTGTGATTTTGTGACCGCTGTCCTCAAAAAGTCTCCATGTTGCTGCTGTTTTTTGGTTTGGTAGTTTTCTCTCTCTGCTGCTCCATGAAGCCCTTTGAACTTTGTTTTGAAAAGTACTCTGTAGCCTATCTAAAGTTTATTAATATTTATGCTAAACTGCTGTGGATACTGCTCGAAACATAAGACGCATCACTTTCAGGACTCCACACAGACTTTAGAGCTGCAAATTTGAAAGCTTTTAAGAGGTGGCTGTTTGTTTCAGTGTGGCTGGAAAAAGAACAAATGGCTATTTATTATGGGACTGTAAACCTTGTGCTATATGTGAACATATAGAGGACTTAAATACACAGACACAGTAGGCTACAGCACACACACACACACACACACACACACACACACACACGCATGCCTACACACACTACCAAGAAACCAACAATGAAAGAGGAGCTCAGTTTCAGCACCAGAGCTGCAGCTGCAATAATGTTGATCCAACACTGAAAATTATGTAAATCACTTTTGTTTTAAAGCTGAAATCCATAATGTTTGTTTAAGTAATGTACTGACTGTATAGTCTCACTTTAAGTGGGGCTGCAGCTAAGTCAGCTCAACTTAAAGAGGAAATAAAAGCTATTAAGAATGCATCTTACATGAAAAGAAAGAATTATAAAAAATATAAAAACGTTTTTTTAGGTGGGGTGGTTTCAGCAAGCAAGCAAACCATATTTATATAGCACTTTTCAATATATAAGACAATATCATGACAAAAACGAGAGAATTAAGCGTACAGCCTATTGAATGAAAGATAATTTGGAAAACTGGCTTCATGATGAAGAGGAGGTGGCTCAAAAGTTGCATTTTAAATAAGTAAAAATACCATGACTCAAAAACACTGCATTACAAGTAAAAGTAATGCATTGGATATGTTACTTAAGTAAAAATACAGAAGTATTATTTGCAAAATGTACTTGCAAAAAATACTGCATAAAACTGTCCCATGTGAGTGTTATGCTATTATATAGGTAGATTATTATTACTGGTGCAGTAAACAGCATTTTACTGTTGTTAGTGAAGGTGGAGCTCATATTAACTACAATATATTTATATATTTTGGCACATTTTACTTTGTTTCTTGTTAATTAAACTGTGGGTAGTTTAATCTGTAACAATGCCTCATATTTTATACGTTGATTTTATGTTTTCTGTGTAAAATCACATTTTCTAAAGTAAGCTGTCAAATAAATGCAGTCGAGTAAAAAGTGCAGTATTCCCCATAAAGTGTCATGAAATGGCAAGTAAAGTTCAAGTACATCAAGTTTGTAACTGAAGTACAGTACTTGAGTTAAAGTACAGTTATATTACTGATTATCAGGGACCCAGTGAGCTTTCAGGACACAATCAGTGCTGTGTAACTTCTCTCGCGTCCATAATCCAACTCATACTTTATGCAGCAGACATAACAACAGATGACTTGGCGTGTGTTCACTGTACTCCAGAGTAATCCAGCAGAGATATCCATCTAATATCGCTCAGCAGGAAATAACCATAAAACAAAACGGCCTTATCACCCTCTTGCAGGTAGTGTCTTTAATTAACTGCGCTGCGCCTCCACTCCTCAGCCCCTCGAACTCGGGGGGTTTTAAGACCCAGCAGAGGTACAATAGTGAACATCTGTCGCCTCGGTCTCCACAGTATGAATTGCGCCTGGGCTCCGGACTGAAGACACACAGGCAGCGGCAGGCGGGCTGGCACAGCGCGGACGGACCGGAGTGGATCCGGGATGCGAGCAGATGACGCCGGACCATGAGAGAAAGTGGAGTCAGACGCACTGAGCCGCAGCGATAAGACAGCGCGCCGCAAGATGAAGACACCTATGGTAAAGGTCTCTGCCTTGTAGTCCTATAGGCAACTGTTTGCGCTCGCTTTTAGATCCAAGCATTGTTCTGTGAAGTGCGCTCCAGTCGCCATAACGCTGCTGTGTGTACTCTGTCGGATCAAAAGATTAGGATCTGAACAATGGGCATCCAGCTGTGCGCTCTGGATGGCACTAAGCTCCGGCTTTTCCTTATTATAAACACTACAGCGTGGACCACAGCGCGCGGGGTGTTTGTTTCTCCTGCGTTTAATGCTGATGCATACATTTAAAAAAAAAGTGCATGAAATTTTACTGCTTTAATATTACTTATATTAATGCACGTTGCCCATATTTAGACAGCTGCGGAATAAAAAGTAGATCCACACGAAACAAATCAAAAGTGTCACGAGCTGCTTATCTTCCGCATCTGTAATATAACACGGATTTATAAGCTCAGACTGATGCACCTTTTGATTTAACAAGGTCAGGGTATCGATTTAAACTTTTACTTTAAAGCTCTCACTTCACTTATGTGCTCCTGAACGCACCTGAGCATTAAAATAAACTAAAGTTGATCATTAACAGCCTGACATCTCGTCAATGTCATGATCAGGGCTGTGCCCTTAAATCAAGTCGATAACAGCTGGGGGTTTTTTAAATTTGGTTCGCACGTGACATGAATTACAGAAAGTTGTGGTATCAGGATGATGAGGATGTTGATGTGTGAGAGCAGACTGCCTCTCACCTGTCATTGAGTCTGTAGGTGCAGCCTAAACTGAGTCCGGTTCAACAGGGCTAATCTGTCAGCATCTGCTTGTGTCTCTGTGTCAGCGCCATGGGGCAGCGGTGCTTCTCGTGCTTCTCCTGTGCGCCAGCTTGTTCCTCGTGTACAACGGCAGCTTCAACAGCGCTTCCAGGGACGCTAACGACACGCGCATCCGACAGCATGAACAGCTGCGGCGGCCCACTGAAGCCTCCGTCAGGGTGGCCAAGCCTCACCCCCCGGTCCTCCAGGGATACAGTGGCATCATCGACCATAAGGTAAGCAGATGCGGGTGTGTGCGTCTCCCATAATGCGGGGAAAGGGGCGGATGGGTGGCTTCATATGTGTGCCTAACGCGCTGCAAAGGAGGCACCAAAGCCTTTGAAAGTGAAGCCAGCTTTACTTCTTTCTCCCATTAGAAACCCATCTCTGCATCTTCACTTCCTCCACACACACACACACACACACACACACACACACACAGACACACCTTTCCTCCTGTCTAATGACCAGCAGTCATCTATCTGCACAGCTCTTTAGAGGGAGAGAGCCTCCCCCCTGTCATTTATCACAATTTTCTCCAGCACAGTGTTGCGCCACACTCAATACCCACCTGTCGTTACTAATAACAGCTTAGGCTACAAATGAAATCCTTGGCTGCATTTTTGCGCTCTACTTGATAAGCCCAGGAGACCTGCAGCTAGGTGAACCCTGACGTCACTGTAGGGGTGTATTGACTTCCATCTATTTACCAAGCCAGGAGAAAACAATCAATGTGAGTACTGGGGAGCGAAGGCGCTGCAAGTAAAGCAGACCTAATCACCTTGTAAAGGCAGTTTTTTTAGGCAACATAGGAGACGGCGTGCTTCTCTGCAGGCAATCTGGTTGATGGGCTGTAGGGCGGTTTGTGTAGCCGCCTGCATCACTGAGCCAAGTGATGGATGCAACAGTTCTCCAACCACTGGATTTAACTTGTTTCAAATAAAAGATTTAGACTCTTAGACAGATTATGAGACAGTGGGCCCCTGTAACAGGCTCCCTAACTCTCCTTCATAGGAGGAAGACACCCAGACTGAAAGAGACACAAAATTAGTCAGTTTGTATCTCTTTGTTGTAGTTTCGTGGTTCTTTGTAGTCAATTTGCGTATTTTCTGTAGTCAATTTTTGTCTCTCTGTAGTTGCTTTCTGTCTTTGGACTTGTTTTGCATTTCTTTGTAGTCATTTTGCATCTCTCTGTAGTCGCTTTGGTCTCATTGTAGTTATTTTGTTTCTCTTTGTAGCTGTTTTGTGTTTCTTGGTAGTCGTTTAATTGCTTTTTACCCATTTTATGTCTCCCTGTAGTCTCTTTGCATCTCATTGTAGTAATTTCACATCTCTTTGCACTCTTTTTGCATCTCATTGTAGGTAGTTTTGCATCTCTCTGTAGCTGCTTTGTGTCTCTCTGTAGCTGCTTTGTGTCTCATTGTAGTTGTTTTGCGTCTCTTTGCGCTCTTTTTGCATCTCATTGTAGTAGTTTTGCATCTCAATTTAGTCGCAGTGCGTCTCATTGTAGTTGTTTTATATCTCTTTGTAGGCCTTTTGTGTCTCCCTGTAGTCATTCTGTGTCTCTTTGTAGTCATTTGATTGACTTCCACTTCAATCCGAGGCCCTGCCCAGGGGCCTGAGGGGTCAAGGGGTCCCTGGGCCTGTGCCCAGTAGGCCCATTCAGTAATGCATCTATGGCGTGACTGATGACACTTTGAATGGCAAGGCTCACCGGTTGGTTGCTGCAAACGTGCTTTAAGTCATCCGATTATGTCACAGGTTGATTTGCATATGAGCAATTTGACAGCCTCCTCACTGCTCTTAGAGGAGGCTGTTGCTGTGTGGATGAGACAAATAAGCAGCATGAACATGGATCAGCTGGACAGATTTGGAAGGCAATGGATTGTTCCTGAGCGTCAGAAAAAGTAGCCTGGTTGGTAAATGAACTTTTGTTAAATTATACACCAGGAGCTCTGAAGAGTCACTTAATCTTGTGACAAAGTAATGCAGGTTGGCAACAGAAGGTGGAACTATTACTCATTAAAAGAAATCTCATTGGTGCAGAAACCAACAGGTGTGGAAACCTCTAACGCTGATGACTGTGAAATTCAACTGGCAGAGTTTTCTCAGGAGAAACGCTGCTCGTGTGTCCACTTAAGTTTTTCTTTTGAGTCTCTCAGCTCAAGCAGTGAATTCACAGTTCACTTTAGATATCACATACTGTACTTTGCCTGTGCATGTAGTCATGGTGACTTAATGTGTGTGTGAGCAGAATGAATAACAATTTCAACATTTTCAAGGGAAAATGTGCACATATGTATATATTTTTGGGGATTTTATTATACATTATATTTTATAGTTTTTGCCCCTGTTTAATCAGTTATGGTATTTGACTCACCGACATTTTAAAGCCGCTCTCGGGGGATTTGGTGATGTCACTAAAACAGAGTGCAGTAGGGCATCAACACAAGCAGTCAGACAATTAAACACATCGTAGCCAAATCCACAGTTTCCTCAGATTATCCAAATGACTTGGAAACAAAGGTGAACGTTAAAATTATTACTGCAACATTTATTCCTGTTGTACTTTTATCCATCTATATCTGTGTGTAAGGTGAGTTTTAGACCTTGAGATTGAGGATGCTTTTGGAAATGGAGGGTTTTTTTAATTTCTTGGGGTATTTTATGCCTCACAGAAACGGCATAGAGATGACAGGAAATGGGGGGAGAGAGAGATGAAGAGTAAAAACGTCCCCAGCCGGATGCAAACCGGGGACATTGTGCTTCATGGTCGACCTGTTAACCCCGAGGATGGAGGGTATTTAGTCCTGTCCTCAGTTCTTCAAAGTGCTGTTTGAGGCTTAAGACTTGGTTCAGGTTAGAGTTAGGTTAGGGTTAGGCATGTAGCTGTGAAGGTTAAGGTTAGAATTAAGTGCAAATGATACTTTTCTTGTCTGCACAGCCACAAGGGTCCACGTGGACTTTGTGGCATGCAATTTGAAATGAATCGGTCCGTGCCGACAACCATGTGTGAACACGCCTCCCTATGCAGACATCCAATGCACTATAAACAGAAAATACATGAACATCGGCTGTCCATGCCTGTCCAGGAAGGCATTATGTCAAGTAAACTGTAGAATGGACAATTATAACAAACATGTCACGTGCATTCATCTTTGCTTTCACTTAAATGAAGACAGTTAATTAGTTTATGACAGATAATTTGGTTTGGATAATTGGTTTAAGCTGTGGTTTGTTTGTCACTGGAGTTGCATTAATGGACTCCATTATAGAGCTGTGTGTAGTGCAGTTGCCATCCCCAGATTTCAGTGATTTAGTTGGTAAGGTTTTTATCATAACCAATAGACCCAAAAACAGAATTTTCATTTTAAATGTGTAAACTTTTAATGCACTCTGCTTATAAGTGGGATGTGGATGATGGACCTTGTGTGGAACAGAACATTAAAATCCAGTTAATATTTGTCCAGTGTTGCGGTCAATATGCCAGAGGCTGTTTAGCTTTTTGGTCTTCGAATCAGAATTATTTCACAGCTAAGTCACGCAGCTCTCTCAGAAGTTGAGCGGCGCACGAATAAATATGAAATGAGTCAGTCATATTTTAAGACAGCTGATGGGGCACGCAGCAGCATCTTTTTTCCTCACTGCCTGAAATGCCAATATTCAGTGACCGTGTATGTTTTGATTTGATGAGGATTTGTCTGTAATGCGTCAGTAAACCCAGCTATGGATGAGAATTGATTTTCCCCCACTGACGGGAGCAGCCGAGCATCATAAGTAAACCACCAATTTATTTTTTCTCTTGGCAATAAACTTATTGACATTTTGGGGACAAGGGACATCAATTAGGGCCACGGCTCCACTGAACATCATTTATGCTTCTTCAAACATGCTATTATGTCACCCTTCACATTCTTCCACTGCAGACTGCAATCAATACTTTATGATTTGAATGCACTTTGCTACTACAGCATGCGGTAGTGCATAATGCACTATAACCTTCAAATACTTTGCATTCAGTTATCTGAGCCATTGTTTCCTCCCTGTGGTTTGACAACATTGCTGAGCTTTCTCTGTATATATCGAGAAGTGAAAAAGTTGTTGGCCTTGCCTCGCATTTGTTCTCCTGCAGTGCTGAATGATTGGTGTTTGGAAAAAATGCGCTGACATGAACATTTGTCTTCTTCATCTTTACTTGCTGACCTCTCTGCCATATTGATCTTTCAAAGATATCAGCTGGTTGGCACGCATGGTGCAGTGCCAGTCAGCCTTTGACCGTTTCACTTCATCTTCCACCAGAGTATTAAACTCATCACAACCCAGAAAACATTTTGAAGCCTGCGAGTTTTCTGCAGACTTTTGGCCAAGATGCCAAAACATTTCCCAGAACATTGAAAAAATGTTTTTTCCTCCTTTTTTGGTTATGAGCCAAAATTTGAAAAACATTTTATGTTGCAGACAGTATTTATGCATCTGAAATCCATTTAAATTCTTTGTACCCAGTATTTTCAATGCAACATGTTTGACTCAGGTCAGAATGAAGGGTAATTTATTTCTAGCTATGCAGCAGCATTGGTTGGCCTGGACATGTGCTGTGAAGACTGTGGAGGAGGGGGACGAGATAAGGAAGCAAAGAAAGAAACTTGGGAAGGAGATGAAAAGGGAGAGAAACTCTTGTAGAGTAAGGGCAAAGAGAATGAGAGAAGAGGACAAAACTAGGAAAGGGTAAGGGCGGAGAGATTGATAAAAGAGAATATAGGACCCGGGAAAGGTTCAGCCTGAGAGAATGAGACAAGAAGGAGAGGGAAGAAGGAGGCGGAAACTGACACGTGAGCGAAAGATAGAGAGTGAAATCCCAAGGGGTTTCCTTTCTTCTAGCAGTATCCTCCGTTTTATTTTCTCAGTGAGAAGGAGGAGGAGGAGGAGGAGGACAGGAAACCACTCTCGCCTGTCTCTGTGTGGAGATGGGAGGAGGAGACGGCGTAACCATCTCCCTCTGATTGCCTCTCCAACACCAGAATCATGCAGATTTCTAACTGATACACTGCAAGACAGGTGGAGGTGAAGTAATGGAGGAGTTTTTGGTGCAGACGAGAGCGAGGAGTCTTATCAAACATGAGGGGCACCCTGATGTCACACTGGAAAGGGATGAGGTGGGCTGACTTTTCCCGTCTAACAAGACACAAGATGTTTTCATATGATTAAAAGTCAAACCTTTGGCTTCTTAGCAAACAAGACAAAGAGTCTATAGCCATGCATCTGTGAGACTGCATTGCACTCGTTGTCGGACTCACGATGTAAAAAGGATCAAAATTGATGAAGCAAAACCAGAGATTTTGTCTTTTTATTCCACACACTCTTCTTCCACAGAGACAATGCTAGCATGCTAATGTTTAGCAGATAGTATTTACCATGTTAAGCATCTTTTAGCGCTATTATGCATGCTGACATTTGCCAATTAGCGCTAAACACAAAATACAGCTGAGGCTCATGGGAATGTCATTAGTTTTGCAGGCATTTGATCACAAACCTGAGTATTGGACAAATTGTAAATTTTACCTGATGGTGGTGCTAGAGGAAAAGTCAGGGGATCACCAACCTCATTAGGATTAATTCTCTGGGGACCATGAATATCTGCACCAAATTCTGTGCCAATCCATTCAGTAGATGTTGAGATATTTCACTGAATAAATGGAAACTTTGGCCTGCTGGTGGCACTAGATAAAAAGCCAGATGATCACCAAATTTTGCACGATTTATCCTCTTCAAACAATGTATGTTTGTCCCAAATTCCATGACAACCCATGTGATTGTTGTTGAGATATTTCAGTCTACACCAAAGTGGCGAGCTGACTGACCGACCAACCAGTAGACCGACATTGCCATACCTAGAGCCACACCGCTCAAAAAAAAAAAATGCCAGAAACTGCAGCTGCAGACAATCTCACTGAGATGGCACAAGACATTTACAAAGCAGATTCTTCTGCACAAACTCTGGACAGAGTTGGTTTTAGACATATCTGGGCTGGAAATACTCTCTGACTAGGTACACTTTGCTTGAAGGCATGAGCCAAGGAGAACGGAGCCATCTGTGCCAAGGAGACATGACAAGGCATCCCTCTCCCAACCACAGCTTTAGTGACAGCTGGAGAAGTGAGATGTTTAATATTTCATCTCAGACAGCCACATCTTCTGTGGTTTTCTCCGAGCAACAAAGCCATTTTTCACCGTTCATTAGGATTTTGCTATGCAATCAGCCAGCTGGATAGCGAGACAGAAAACTCCCCAATTAGGCCGTTATGGCCAAGGACTCTGTAGTCATTTTATGTGAACTAACAGGGTTTGTGAAGTCTGCAGGTCTCTGAGTGTGTGTATACACTTGTGCATGTGTGTGTGAGGTCTGTCTGTGTTTTGTACCATTTTGGAGTTTTATAACACGAACGGCACGAAACATTAGCGACAGATAACCACTGCTTTTATGTAGAGACCTTGTTAGAATACTAAAAATGGTCTGTTTCAACTGAAGAGAAGAGAATAGTGGTTTCGTTATGCCACAGTGGTCCCAGTTGGGGCATAGTTTTGGATTTCAACTTATCTCCAGTGCATTCTGCTCCCGCCAAACATAACACTGCTTCGGGCTCTTTCCAATGCAGGCCTGGAAAGCAATTATGGATGAAGAGTGGGAGGGGGATGAGGGGGCGCTGCCTCTCGATAAGCATTCCCTCGATGGAGTAATCTCACACTCGGTGCCTTTTGGCATGCTGTGGTTAGGGAATCACTGGTAAAGTCATATATTTCAACATAAAGAAAGTGGAGGGAAATTTCTTGAGGCTTGTGTCATGAGTTGAATGGCGATTTCATGCTCCTCCGTGTTTTAACCTTTAGTGCTTGGTAAGCTGCAGCCTGTGGGGCGCTCTCCTTATTTGGCCCCTGAGAGACCTGTGAAGGATCTGAAAAGGTTAAAATATGATAAATGGATGATACCTTTTGGCACAACATCGGGAGATAGATGATGGGTCGCCACCACCTTCTGCATCGTTGAGAGCGAATGCAAAGAGACGGCTGGCGGGAAGCATCGCAATAAAACCCAATTTCTTTGCTTTTCCTTCCTCTGGCTCCACAGAAACACAAGGGTGGCTACATTACTCAGCTCTTTAGGCGTGATTAATGAGCATGTCCTCCATGGTGGGAGAGAGGAATGATGAAACTGTTACTTGTATTTTGGCGTAATCTCTTTCTGTATGCCGCAAGC
>NTHP01000062.1:356276-369242 GCA_003416845.1 Oplegnathus fasciatus
CGATTAGAAGCATATTGGATACCAAGGTTATTAATTACGGAGACCTGGGGTTTGCCAAAACAATGAGCTTCTTGGACAAAAATAGAGCAAAGGAACAGGACTGTATTAAAGTTGGCAAAGTTTTTTTCTAAAACAGGAAATGACAAAGCAAAAGTTGTAGATGAAACCTCGAGCACCAGAGAGCCATGAAGAAAGAAACAGCCCTCTGTAGCCTTGTAGTGTTTTGCTGAAGTGACATTAAATCGTTGCCTGTGCCACGATGTCTGCCTTCAGTCGAAACAGTCCCAATTACAGAGCGGACTTTGATGTATATCCTATCAACCCCCCCCTATTGAGGAGACAGCGTCATGGTTGTTCATCAAAGGTTCTTTGGTCTCCCTGACGAGCTTACTGATTACACGTCCAGTGGTGCTGAGGAGTAAGCATTTTTCCTGGGTGCAAACTGAGCTGCTTCCACCTCCTTTTCCTTCCTCTCTGCTGGAGGGACTCCACATTAATTCAGGTTATATCAACAGCAGGGTGTTTCATGGGACCCCAAATCTCTGTAGTGTAAAACAGATACCGTAGATAGTCCATACTCTCTCAGAACAATTTCAGGCGATCCGTCGTCCCCTGCGCTGAAAAGGCCAAAATTATACACACAGACAGGTAACAAAAAGGAAAAGTCTGAATAAATGAGTGTAGAAACAAACACAGATGATTCCATTGAGGAAATGAGGGCTCACTGAATGGTTTAATGATGCTATGGACTTCACAGTCACCAGATCTCAACCCAGTTGAACACCTACAAGAGATTTTAACAGCACTCTTACCCACCGTTCTTGGGTCTTGGTTGTTCTGTCACTTCTCTGATAGCACACTGTCTCCACTGCTGCCAAAGCAGAAGTGTTACTTTGGTTCTGCAGTGAACACAGACAGTACAGGAAGTAGTAATTTGAGGAGTGTGGAGGACAGAATTTGTCCTTACAGCTCTGCCCGATTTCACACCGTGTCAATCATTGTTGAAAGCGACTGTTGGTTTGTTTGTTTCAGAAAGTCAGACAAATTGGAGCATTTATCCGCTTTACGACTGTCCAAACAACACCTGTGCGAACGTAGATACAGAACCTCTCACCCCCATCATCCATCATATACATTGCAGTGTTTGCCTCAGATTTTCACTTTATTGAGATCTTGGACAAGCCTCTGCTGTAGCAAGTGGGTCACACTGACATGTAGGTCAACAGTGGAAGTTTCCATGATTGTCACTACGACTGAATTGATTTTTCGCCGGGGAGCCACAGGATGTAGTTGATGTGGTGTAACCCCCACTGGCTCAACACAATCTAATCAGAGGAGCTCGCTCACTCAATTTCCTGCAGTTAAAAAATAGAATATAGATGCGCGAAGTGGGAAGAGACGCCGGTTCCAGATGTGTTTTTCATCACCATGTATCGACAATATCTTCAATATTACTTCACATAGAAACACGGGACTCTCCCGGATAACATTTAGGCATCGCGGATGGGTCTAAATACTACAATACCCATGAGCCTCGGCCGCCATCGCCATGGAGAATAAGCCAGTTAGAGGCGCGAATCAGAGCTGTAGCTAATTCAAAATGCTTTGTTGAATTTGTGAACAAAATATGGCGCTATGGATTTTGAATTTATTTAAAATTGACCCAGAATCCGAAAGTAAATTAATTTAAGCTGCAGACTGTGTTGTCAGTTTTCTCAACACCGTAATCTTTCACTCGCTGTTAGCTGCAAACGTCAAACAATTTTAAGGATGTTTCTTGGCGAAATGCACTGTGGGAGTCGTAGTTAACTTATACCCCAAAGTTTTTAGGCTTTTACCTTTTGACTTTGTATCAAAGAACCAGATATTTTCAAATTTAGTCATTTGTCTTTTACACTGATGATCCAACCAGAACAGTTTAATCCAAAGCGAGAAGAGCTCCAACTGTGAATCCTGTAAAATTGTCTAAGGTAAAACGGAATGTGACTTTTACCTGAGGAGCCAGGGGCGCCTGAAATAGCTCCTTCCACTTTGCAACTCTTCTGTGGTTAATTAAAAATGAAATGTTAAAAAGTTCACGAAGACAGCAGCGTTATACTGTTTAATCTGTTTCATCAGAGCCACAACAAGTCTAAAACTCTCAGAATCCAGGTTGCATTGAAAAAAAGCCGCAGCCTTTTCCGCCTCTTCGTTGATGTGCTATAAAAAGATAAGAAGATGAATTTGAAAATTTACGTGTACATACATTAAGAAAACAACGTTTGAGTCACACAGTCTTCAACAGGTATTGCAGGGGCTGCACAAAACTTTTGAACCGAAGAAAACAGAATTGTTGGTGAGTTCTTGTTCTGTCCTCTTTTGTATTTTTGTGCTTCTGCACAGCAAAGTTAACCTGTACTGAACAAATAGCAGACTAAATTACAGCTTGACAGGTTTTTTGTAGAAGCAATCGGTGCTTGATCTTTGAGATAATTAGCTCAAAATCAAGTGGGATCCGTGTTTATTAGGAGCCAGCAGGCAGGTTACTTTTTAAAAGGTTGCTCTAACTTTTTGTACATACATGAAATGCGTTGTTTGCCAGCGGTACGAAAGCAATCTAATAAAAACTGAAATGATTTCCTCATTAAACATTTGGAACAGCACTCGTGCATCTCTGTGATGATGCCAGCAGGGATAAACTTTTTATTTATGAAGGAACTCGACTTGTTTTGAGTCGAGTAATCTTTTGAAACCTCTGCCTCATCTCAAACTGCAGTTATTAGCAGTCAAGATAAACAAATGAAAGTATGAGTGAAGTTGCTTCAACACTTGTTATCCTTCAGTAGTTTAAATCGAAGCGCTCTGCTTCGGTTAATAGAAGTTCAGAAGTGGTCCCCAAATACCCAGATTTCCTCCAAGATCAGGGCTGAAACTCAACAAAGTTAAGTTGCAAAACATCAACACTGAGCTTGGAAGAAAGTTTTTAACACCGAAAACACTCTTGATTGTCATTTTTACACGGAAGAAGAATGATATAAAGACAGCTGGCTACAGCTAATATAATTAACTGATGCAGAGGCTTATTCCAGCAATGCAAAAGAGTATCTGTCTATTTATGAGCTGAAGATGACTCAATTTCCTCAGCTCGTAATCAGCGTTAATTCCGTCCTCCATCATCATCTCATTAATAATGCAGCGAAAGCCTTGATGATGATGACAGCATCAGATGCTCAGCTAATAACCGAGAGGAACAGTATCGACTGCACAGACATTAATATCAGTTTTAATACTTCACTAATGCTACACTCACAAACTTCAGTCAGACAACTGTGCAGAGGTGCAAAGTAGCAAACTACATTTACAAAAGTACAATTTTAAGGTACTTGATGCTATTTTATACCTTTACTCCACTACATTTATCTGACAGCTGTGGTTACTTTTCAGATGAAGAATTTACATTTAAAAAATTGGATAAGCTTATAAAATACAACACAGTGTTACAGATTAAACCAGTAGAGTGTGACTCCTTACAGAAAGTAAGCAGTGTCCATTTGTCAAATGTTTCACAAGACCACGAGTTGTTATTTCCCTCTAAACTTCTCACATCGAGTCATTTAAATACTTGTCGAGGCTCAAAGAGGAAAAATGATCCAATATTTCACTAAGAAGCAACGATTTGAGAAAATTCCAGATAATGAATACGGATACAGATTCCTACTTTATTAATCCTCTCACAACCCCTCAGATTTATCTTGTGACCTGTTGGAGGGGGCCAGACCTCATGTTGGGAACCACTAGATTAAACTCCCTAATGATATATAAAGCACTTGGCTTCACCTCAGTAGAAACAATGATGTCCTGCTCACACATGATGTATCAGTATTAACGGTGTAATAATATGTCACTAACAGGGGACGTTCTGCAAAATTTGTGCTTTTACTTTGACACTTTGAGTACATTTTGCTGATAATACTTCCTAACTGTTACTTAACTTTGAATGCAGGACTTTCACATGTAATGGAGTGTTTTTGCATTGTTGTAATGGCACTTAAGTGAAGGATCTGAGTACTTCCGTCACCACTGTGGCTGTGTGACGCTCACCTTTCCTTCAGCGCGCGGTAACGTGAAAAAGGCTGATCAGGGCTCATTAAGGGGTAAAACGGTGAGGGAGCAGCTCCCCGACAGAAGGCTGTTAGCATGCATGCGCGCATTGTTTGTGTATTTATGAGTTCCTGCTAGGCAGAATACACTCAGGATTAGACTAATGAGGCTCATCACCTTGGTGAGAAACTGGGACAAAAAAACCCTCCAAACAGCCACCAAACAGCCATTTTCTGATATGAGTCAGATCCAAAACTGCTGGCAGGAATGATTTCTTTCACTGTGCAGATCAACCTGTAACGCTCATTCGCATGTTCCTAATCACCAGTTTGGCTATTATTGCATCTCAGGTGCGTGTCCATTAAGTAAATGAATAGGCATTACCTTGGTAATAAACATTAGTGTTGTGATTCATTTCATTAGCGTTTTCCTATTAAAAGTCTGTCTCTGGGAACACAGCGGGAAAAAAGCATAAGCAAGCTCTCCTCCAAGTTCCACTTGGTGACACTGGGAATTCAAATGTTTTCATCATTATTATTCTTCATATGAGTAATTTCAGTTTGCACTCAGTGGTGGAAGAAGTACTCTTTTACTTAAGTAAAAGTATCAATACCACAATATAAAAGTACACCATTGCAAGTAAAAGTCTTGGATTCAAAATTGGACTTAAGTAAAAGTATTATCAGTAAAAGGGCCTCTGTAACTGATATATTATTATATATGACACTGTTGTACTGATGCATCAATGTGTAGGCAGTATTTTAGTGTTGTAGCTGGTCAAGGTGGAGCTGCTTTTAACTACTTTATATACAGTTAGGTATTTTAGTGCAGTGGTTCCTAATTTAGGGGTCGGGCCCCATCAAAGGGTCCCCAGATAAATCTGAGGGGTCGTGAGATGATTAATGAGTGAGGAAAATAAGAAAAACAAAGTTCTACTACATAAATCAGTTTTCATTTTTGTTTTTTTTCTCTGATCTTTAGTTTTTTTCGTGAAATATCGCATACTGTATCGAGATAAATGGTTGGTGGCACTAATTCTCCAGTCAGGCGCCTTTAAACCACTGCAGAAGAAGAGGGTGCAACAAGGTGACGTAATTAAAAGTACTCTATGAAGTTTTTAACTGGTTATGAAACAGTCAGTTTAATACCGATGCCTCTATATGACCTACATAAGCAAACAAGACCAACAGCAAGAAGATTGGCTATTTCTATTAGTTTCATAGTAGTTAATAGTTATTCTTAATGCCTGCCACTGGGTTGGATTTTTCCGCGACATCAGATGAAACGGCACTGGGGTTTGCTCTGGCTGAATTCGAGTTGCTTCAGCCGCTAACTGAAGGTCCGTCTCCGAAGCTGCTGCCCGCTCTCCTCCCGGGGAAGTAGTCTCCTTGCAGCGGGGAGTGAAATGGAGGGAACATGTAACCTGACATTAGGTGAAACACTACCGCCTTTGTCCACAGGGACCGCCAAAATCAACACAAAATGAAAAGTTCCATAGGGCTGCTTTAAATGAGTGCCAATCAAACCTCAAATGGTGGAAAACTGTGAAAAATATGATGGAAATATGATATTTATGTTTGTTTCATGTATTAGTTTGAGGAAGGTTACAGTCTCCTCATCGCTCCACACAGATCAGATGTTGTCATCTGCTGGCATTTTTTGTTTCTTTCATCATGATTTATTTGTTAAGTCTGTTTCCAATCGCACTTTGCCGCACTTGTTTTAATTGATACACAGACTTTTCCACCTCAGCCAAGAGTAAAAACTTTTTTGTGCTTTGTGCGCTCTTTTTTTTGAATATCCGGCATTTCCTCTCATGTTTTTATTTTTATGTGCAAATTGTAAATGCACATAAAAGCAGGTGGCTGGAAAGCACTCACTGACAACTGAAACATGACAAGGAGCCCCAACTAGACACTGCTTTTTTGTAAGGGGCCTCAAGCTGGAAAGTTTAGAAACCACTGATTTAATCTGCTCCAGCTCCCGTGCGACCCTCTAAGGATAAGCAGGATAGATAATGGATGGATGGGCGATTTAATCGGTAACAATGTGTTGTATGTTTTAAGCTTATTATCATGTGTTTTTGTAAAATCTTAATCTGAAAAGTAAACAGTTGCTACAGCTGTCAGATAAACGTAGGAATAAAAACTACAATATTTCCCTGTAAACTGTAGTAGAGTATAAAGTATAAATTTGTATAAAATGGAAATGCTCAAGTAAAGTACAAGTACTCTGAAACTATACTTAAGTAAAGTACTTAAATAAATGTAATTAGTTACTTTCCACCACTGATGTACTGTAGACATAAACATGCACAAAAACATACACACAAGCACGGAGGCATGGCAAGACACACTCACGTGTCCTGCTTGCCAATATGAAATCTGTCGCTTCCCAGGAGATTCTTCCTGCTTGACGAGTGTTGTTGCTGGCAGCTGGTGTTTTATACGCTCACACACACACACACACACACACACACACACACAAACCCAAGCACACTCTTTCTGGTTACTGTCTCTCATTATCTTCTGTTCCAGCACATAATGGACACACTCCAACTAGAATATTTAGTATTGAAAATGTTTTCAGAGGGAAGCAGAGCTTTCCGCCACACAGGGACTGTAGTATTGGCGATGTATTATTGATGTCTTCTTTTTGTTTTTCTTGGGCTTGTTGTTATATTGCGAGAACATAACAGTAATTGCTCCTTTGGGATTTAGCTCGACGGGATTTATTACACTCGCACTCCAAGATTTAACAGCCAGTCTCCAGACTGGAAGAAGAAGTTTGTGCGTTGGTGTGAAAATTGCCTGTTTGCCCTTGTTCACAACAAACTTGTCATCTCGAGTTTGACGGTTAACAGTTCGTCTGAGTGCCATATTCAAATTTCCTCCCGCTGTCCCTACCCATGCATATATTCGGCTTCACGCTAGGATTATACTGCACCTTTTATCTTTCAGTTTCATTTTCAACTCGCTGTATCTTGTGTAGAAAAGGGACTTTTGCAGTGCAGGGGTGGACGTGATGTGAACACGAAGTAATGGCGCACACCTTGTGCTCAGACGTCTCCTCCAAGTCATTACTCTCACCAGACATCTCTTGACAAAGATCGTCTTCTCGTTATCGATTCAGGCCATTGTTTACCACGCCACGCTGGGTGATAACCATGCTCATCAGTCCCGACAACTGATCTGAGAGGATTATGGGAGCATATCAGCCCGCCGCATCAATAAACGGTGTGATGATGACGGCATCAGTTAGCTCACTTGCAAATGTGAAATCTCCTCAAACACGGAATTGACTTCAGGTGTCCGGACGCTTTCGGGACGGGAAATCCTGCACATGTTTTAATGATGTTTGCGAGGCTGCCGCTTCGCGCTCGCATAATGACCTTATCAGATGTCATAACTTGGGCGGCTGCGAAGCAAGTGAGTGTGCGTTTCTAACTTTCCCTCATCAAAGGACGCCCCTGAAGTCCCTCGGTGTCTCTCTGAAGGCCTTGCCCTACATTTCTTGGTCTCCAAAGTGCTTCTTTCTCTGACAGCCACTCCTTTTTCTTGCTCCTCTTTTTCATCTATCAGATTGCCTTTCATTTTCCTCCCCTCCTCAGCCCGCCTCTGTCTGTCACGCCACCCCCCTTCTCTCACTCTTTCTCACATCTTTCTGCCTCCCCCCTCTCTTCCTAATGTGCCTCTGTCATTTCCTCCTGGCTTTTTCCTCCCTCCTCTATCTTCTCCGCTCGCCACCTCCTGCTGCAATTTCAGAGCAAAAAGAGGGGAGAGGGAGAGATTCTTTGACCTGGTAAATTGCACCTCATCTTTTGTATTCATGCCAAGGCAATCATTCCTACAGGGATGTGCCTGTGTGGTCCTCACAGCAGTGGCTCTCTCCTCCTCTATTTGGGTGGAGGTTATAGGGACAAGCAATGGCTGCATCATTGTACAGTCTGCACCAGCGGCTAGCAGGCTGATATGGAGCCAATTAAGGCGAAGGAGTGTGTGTTGTAACAAGGCGCAACCCGATTCTCTCCACACTCCCACTGGCTTGACACGCAGGGCTGCCTGGGTCCACTCTTTCCAGCAGCTCATACTAATAGAAACTCACGGCAAGTGTTCTCCTCTCCGGGTCACCAGCGCCGGCCGAGGTGAGGAAGAAGAGGAGGAGGAGGTTGGCGTTTTATCTGGCAGAAAGGAGAGGGAAAGAAACAAGGTGCAGCATTCGTCTTTTCACCTTTTCGCGCAGGTGGTGAGGAGAGTTAAGGTTTAATGACACGGAGTCCTGCCTTCAGGGCAGAATCTGGCTGCACATGAGCTGCAGAGGTGTTTGGTGTTTGGGATACAAGGGCATTTTTGATTGGGGAGGCAGTGCAAGTGAGCAGAGTGTGAGACAGAAATGAAGGATTCAGTGGGGGCAGACACAACAATAGCAACACCTGTATAATAAAATGTAGCACTGTTGTCAAGTTTTGTTGAGACTGTCACAGAGATGATGCTACAACTTTGAGGACAAAATTGTGGATTTTTATTATATTCTGTATGTGTTGTTGTGCCAACCTCCAGCATATAATATCCTAAAACGGTTCCCAACCTTTTATACTGTCATTTTATTACGTCGATCTATTCTGTACACATGTATTGCATGTCTGTCTCTCCTCTGTTGCTATTCCTGAGGTTTCTTCCAGTAAAGAGTTTTTTGGGGGAGTTTTTCCTGATCCGAATCGAGGTCCTTTTTTTGCTTGCAACCTCTTTACATGAAGCAATGTCTTCCTGCGAGCCCTCGTCATAAGTTGTAAGCAGTCAAATCAACAAGGGATTTTAGAGGCCAAAAAGTGAAACTAGATTATTTTGCCAGAAAAGATGCTTAAAATTAGAAGAGAAGTATTTTTTGTGTATCAGAATTGAGTTTTCTCTTATTTCCTACCTGGACAACCATCTCGCGATTCACTGTAGGGGTCATGGCCCCCAAGTTGGGTTTGGGAAAAATTGTCAAACCACTGACTGTAAACAGTGCATCAGAGCGATTCTGCAGTTTGTGTGAGTGATATTGTGGAAAACAGCGTGCTGTTACACTAATGACTCCTCCATTTTTCGCTGTTTCTACTGCACAACCGCAGATCGCACTGAAATCGGAAACGTAGTCTTGAATTTGTCCGGCGTTTGAGCTTCAATTAACTCAACTCAACTCAACTCAACTTTATTTATATAGCACTTTAAAAGAACAGCCACAGCCAAAGAACAAAGTGCTGTACAGGTATAAAACAAGAGCATAAGACATAAACTATAAAATAGAATAAACATTAAAAAACGAACAATTAAAACAATAAAAGCAACAAAAGGTAAAATAGATAAGTTAAAACAAATTAAACCATCCTAAGTAAAAACATAAAAGGCACTAACGAGGGCAAGCTCATTTAGCTGGGTTGAACGCCAAGGAATAAAAGTGGGTTTTAAGACGAGTTTTAAAAATGTAAGGACGGAGAAGTTCAGAGAGGTAAGGGGGGGAGAGAGCATTAAGAGATTTAAAAACAAATAAAAGAATCTTAAAATGAACCCTAAAGTGCACAGGCAGCCAGTGGAGGGAGGCCAGAATGGGAGTTATGTGCTCTCTCTTACGTGCTCCCGTTAAGAGACGAGCTGCCGCATTCTGGACCAACTGGAGACGTGCAAGGGAGGACTGGCTGACCCCGAAATAANTAGTGGGGCAGAGGAGGACTCAGAACCAGCAAGGGCAACAGACATAGTCCTGTCTGCCAAATAGGACCTGAACCAATCCAGGGCACTACCACAGATGCCCACCTGGTGTTGTAGCCGCGCCACTAAAATTTTGTGGTCCACGGTGTCAAATGCTGCTGTTAGGTCGAGGAGGACAAGAATACACGAATAAGAGTCTGAATATTCACAGGTGTAATGTGACTGAACCTTGAGACTTTTCGTGGCTGCTTTCACCTTCGCTACTGCACATAAAACATGTTTAATTTGAACAAACGATCAAAGCTGCTGTTTTTTTCTTGAGGACAGTCATTAGCTGCATAACCACAAGAGGTTGCTTGTCAGGAAAACGTAACTGCAGGTTGTTTTAAATATTTTAACAAACAACAAACAGTCTAGTTTGCTCCCCTCTTCTTCTCCTCTACGATCTATTCTCGCTGCCTCCACTGAAAGGTATTTGATGCATGTCGGAAAACTACAAATGACAAACATTTCCATTCTGAAGAAAGCTGTAAACCAAAGTGATATTGCGAAAAATTTGGTTCAGTCAAAGAAAGGACATTTCATGAGAATAAATGTGTCATTGTTTTCTCCAAGATGAATTTCAAAAACACCGTGTTGCTTTGTTAAGATGATTTAAGACTTGTCATCAGTATGTCTGTGGGAACTCTCTCTGAATGCCTCGCTGCCAATATGCTGCTTTTAGACATTATTCAGTTTATGTGACACCAGGTAACCATCAATTTATCCATCAAGTTTGAGCTGCACATCAACAGCTGCATCGTAACTGTTTTTGTTCTTTATCCTAATCAATGTTTTTGTCTCCCACTCAGGCTACGACAGTCTTCTATTATCTGCCCTTTTTATAAATGAACAAAAACAGCATGAGGTTCTGGTTTACACTTGTCAGGTTGCCAAAACTGTCGCTCAAGTTTGTGAGTCAGTGCTTGAATTTTTCTGCTTGTGAGTTTGATGGTAGCACACCGTTTTTGTTCAAAAGTGTCGGATGTATTTTGCTGCGCTGTGCGCTTTCCCCTGTGTGTGTGTGTGTGTGTGTGTGTGTGTGTGTGTGTGAGAGAGAGAGAGAGAGACTCGGTTTGAAGTCCTCTAAACTGTTGCATCCCTCTCCGATGGCCATACACTTTTACTTTGATCACAAACATGCGCACACAACCGCACATTAAATTTTCACTCTGTAGCGCTGTGTGTGTTGAATTTCTCTCTCTCCCTCCCACACACACACACACACACACACACACACAGTGAAGAGCCCTCTTAACACTCCTGCTTGCTTTGAAGATCAGAGCTCAGCCGCCAATCTCTCCTCTTCTTCAAAACGTTCTGGATGATATCAGCTCTTGTTTCAACCAGCCCCCCCGCAACAACATCAGCCATGTCACTTATCCCAAAAGAAAACTCTCAACCTCCATCAGTGAATTTTCATTCGTCTCTTTTTAGGCCAGATGCCAGTTTTTTTTTTTCCTGAAGTAGATAATTGTCCTCCATCAAAAATGTGTTCTTTTCAAGGTGCTCACAGAAAACTCTGCTCTAATTAAGACCGGAGCATCAGAGCAGCGGGAGCTGTCAACCTGGAGTACGACTGCTGACCGCTGGAATCCCTAATTGCCCTTGTTTCGATATCCACTGGCTCCTTCTCTTCCCTCCTCCTCCTCCTCCTCTTCCTCTCCTCGTCTTCATTAGTTCTCAGCAGCGCTCGCTCCCCACCTCGGCTCTCTCTAATGACTGGTCAAACGTGCATGCTGGACAAACAGCTCCAAACAAGCCCTCCTCCATCGACTCTGCCCTGCAGCACTCAACCTGCCGGTGTGTGTGTGTGTGTGTGTGTACTAGCGCCCATCAGCACAAAAGAAGCAGGTTTGATTCTTCTCTAAATAGAGCGCCTTTACTACCATAAATGAATTCACCTTTTTCTCCCTCTGCTGTTGCCTCCAGCTGTTGAGATTTTACTCTAATTGCTACCTGCACTCGCACCGCCCCTTCCATCCGCTCCTTCTTCGCCCGCCATCAACTCTAAATGGCGTTTTGTTTCTCTGTTCGTTAACTCTCTATTCATTCACTCTCTCACTCTCTCTATCCCCGTCCATTTCATGTCTTTATCCTTGCATTTCTCCTTCCACCACCCCCCCCTCTCTTCCTCTTCTCCGTTTCATCATCTCATATCATGAAATGCACATTTTGGCTCTCACAGCAGGAACCAGCTTAAGAAATTAACTCATTTTTAGGGCATTTTTGTCCTTTTTTTATCTGATTTTAGAGCTTTTTTATGGCCTTTTTCACAGGCAATTTTACTAAATGATGAAATAATACATTAGCATTGCAAATATCCACTTGATTCATCCCAGTGAGATTTCTTTTTAACTTTACCCCGCTGTTAGAAACATCTGGCTTTACAGGATATTGTAGTGCCATTTTCCCCTAACCAGTCTGTACTCTACCCCGCAGTGTTGATTGATTTAGTTTGAGGATTTCTTTATAATATTGGTTGTTTTTTTGTTGCTGCGGTTGTCGTTCGCTGTTTAGCATTTTTAGCTGTGGCTGTAGGGATGACAATGGTCGTCAGTTGGTCAGTGCACCACATTCATTTAGTGAAATGTCATAAAATCTACCAAATGGATTTCCATTAAATCTTTTACTGGCGTTCATGGTTCCCAGAGGATACTTAATGACTTTACCTCTAGCGCCCCCATGAGGTTGATATTTGTAAGTGATATTTTGAGTGAAATGTCACGACAGCTAGACAGTAGGGGGGATTGCAATGAAACCTGGTTCACACATTCATGTTTCTTATGTTTAGTGTATGGTGACCACACGTCCCAGTTTGTCCGGGATTGTCCCGGTTTCAAGCTGGGTGTCCCGAGTCCCGACAGATATCTGTAAAACACTAAAATGTCCCGGTTTTCACCACAATTAAAATAGTAATTATAATATTATACTTGTTTTCAGACCTTACGTAGACCTTTATCATGTTCTGTCCCGCTCATTATTATCAAAAAATATAAACAATGCACCACGCATCTGAATTCGACGCCGATTTGTCTGTATGCGTGTCAATCAACCACAGTGTCGTTGTCAAGGCAACAAAAATGCTGCGTTCATTGCGTCCATGGTGTTGAAAGGTGCGCTCGGTAGGTGTGCTAGTCCCCCATCCTGATGAAAA
>NTHP01000062.1:372155-392486 GCA_003416845.1 Oplegnathus fasciatus
ATTTGAGAAGCTGAAATCAGAGAATTTGGACACTTTTTCTTAAAAAATGACTCAAAACGATTAATCGATTATCAAAATAGTTGGCGATTAATTTCTCGACTAACTAATCGATTAATCAATTAATCGTTGCAGCTCTACAAAACTGCACAGCATACAACACCCTCTGTCCTTAGACCCTCGATAAGGAAAAACTACCCCCAAAAAAACCTTTAATGGGGGGAGAAAAAAATCAAATCTATAAAATAATTGGCAGATTCATTTAGAATAATAGTCAGTGGCAGCCCTAAAACTGTCACATATTTTATAAACTTCTCTGCCCCTCTTCAGTCAATTAAATAATAGATGGTCTTTATTGTCCCTGGTGGGAAATTTGTTTCCAAAGCCTGCACAAAAAACACACAAATACACATTATAAATACAGCCGACATATGATCATGTGTACATGCATACAGTCATGCCCCTACATGAATTATATCTGTTTTTTTAAGGGTGTAGTTGTTGATGGAAGGGATATGTTGAAAGTTATTGTGCGCATGTTAGAGCCAGTGAGGTCAGACGGCAGCGGTTCACAAGGTGATGAAAATGACTTTCATATCTCTGTACTGTATGAAACCAAATGTATGGTCCAAGTCTAAATGTGGCTGTCAGGACGACAACAACAACAAAACTCTTTGCCCTATTCTCCCAATAATATCACCTGCACTCAAAATCTTACTGAAGCAAAAGTATTATCAGCAAAATGTATCACAAGTAAAAGTACTCATTCTTCAGAAAAATGTCGTGTGTGACTAATGAATCAATGTATAAGCAGAATTTTACTGCTGTAGCTGGTCGAGGTGGAGCTAGTGTTGATTACTTCATATACAGTTTGGTATTTTAGTCCACTGGTTCCCAACCTAGGGGTCGGGCCCCTCCAAAGGGTCACAAGATAAATCTGAAGGATCCTGAGATGATTAATGGGAGAGGAAAGATGAAAAAACAAAGTTCTGATACACAAGTTTGTGTTCATTTTTGTACTTTTCTCTAGTCTTTGCATGTCTGTGAAATATTGGACAATTTTACTTCTTTGGGCATAAAACAGTTATTTAAATTTAAATGAAACCATGTGAGAAGTTTAGAAGGAAAATGTCTCTTTGGTGAAACTGCTGACAACTCAAAGACATCTGTAGAAGCAGAGTAGGGGTGTCTGGCACAACTTCACCTACTTCCAAGATGCATGGAGAAGGGGAAAGGTCTGAAGAGGTCGAAACTCCAGCGACACTTGTAGTATATAGAACAACTTGGCTTGTGGCCGGTCTGGAGTTTTGACCTCTTCAAACTCACAGACATCTGAAACATGAAAAGGACCCTAATTAAACACTGCTTCTTTGTAAGAGGTCACAAGCCAACAGTTTGGGAACCACTGATTAAATCTTTATGATGTTTTGTATTTTATAACCTTATTGTATGTTTTTATGTAAAATCTTAATCTGAAAAGTAACTGGAAACTACAGCTGTCAGATAAATGTAGTGGAGTAAAAAGTACAACATTTCCCACTGACATGTAGTGGAGTAGAAGTATACAACAGCACAAAATGTAAATACGCAAGTAAAGTACAAATACCTCAAAATGTACTTACGTACAGTACTTGAGTAAATGTACTTTATCTTCAGTGGGATATCTTATTTAGGGCTGCTATGGCAGAATGAACACAACTCCTGCCAAAGTAGGCATATGCCTCTGAATCCATTTCTAACCAGACGTCACTCAGTTTGTAGAAGAAACATGGACTCATGTTGCTTTATTGTGATTTTAACAATGGAATAAGCTCCTGGAATGATTTTGTATTCTGTTGGATTATCTCAAAAACAATACAGTGAGGATGGCTTCTTGGAAAAGTCAGAGGGCTTTTAAGTAGTGCAGCTCCACCATTTGATGACTGTGAAATGTGGCTCAGAAGAGAAATTAAAGTTCGTTTTGTGCAAACCTGTGAAACATTTCCCAAAAATTGTCATTTTTCTTCTTTCTAATGTCTATTTTCATGCCTCCAGTAAGACAAAAGTAGCCTAATGGTAATCAGAATACATTATTTAGTCTGGTTTTCATTATTGATTGCAGCTTTGATTGGGTGATGTAACAGGACACTGATGAAATACACTTTTAAAGAACCTTAACACCCGCAGTTTAGACGCAGTAAATCTTTTAATTATGATCAAAGGTGTTTTGTTGTGTTAGAAAGAGCAAAGCCAGTGATTTCAAATACATAAATGATAGATGTGTTTTGAATTATGAACCATTTATTACATGAATCATTAAGTGGAGCACAATTTTCAGCGGAGTAATTCAATTTGAATTAAATATTCAGTTTTTAGAAAGTCAGGAAGACGCCCACAGCCAGTTCTGAGGTAAACTACAGTTTACATCAACTCCATCGCCTCCAACCAAACCACCACATTGGATGGGTCACATAATTCCGGCTGAAATGGAGAGCCTTGTCCAGACCATCCAACCTATTTCTCGGTAATAGCCTGACCAAGCTCCCTGAAGAGGCCAATTCTGGCCAGCAAGGCCCACTTAAATTCTCCGTGAGACAGAGGAAGAGAGAATGGGGTCTGTGGAGCCACTTAAAAGCCCCTGGGTGAAAATGGGATTTCTGACCTGCTCCACTGGTGCTGCAGCTCTACAGCCAGATTGGCTGTCAAGGCGCTGCCAGGTGGGAGAGTGTAGGGCAGGGGGAGATGGGCGGAATGGATGGATGCTGCTGTTGATGGTGTAGACCGCCAGGACCTCATTAGCTCAACGTTTCATCAAACACTATCGCACCGGGGTGGCTCTCACTGCTTCCATATATCTCTTTTTCTTTCGCCATCTTTTCTTTTTTTCCTTGCTGTAACCACTTTCTCGGTTTCTTTTCTTCACTCTGTCTCCTTCTCTTTCCCACCTCTTCTTGTTCCCGCTCTCTATCTGTCTCCCCCTGCTCCTTAAGGTCTCATTAACTAGATGAGCCTGTTCTGCTGGTAATCTGCCACTAAGTCAAAGTCGGCCGATGAGGATGATAATGACACATCTCCCCCCCTCCCAAACACATCCAGCTATAATCATTTGTTCTTGTTAATGTCATGAAAATGCAAATTTGTCATGGCAATAATAATATAAATAACCAGCTATATATCTGCTGGGGAGATATTTCAGGGCACATTAGAGGGCTCTGCAGGGCCTGCTTTGCATATCATTGATTTTCAGTGCAGGGGTCTGTGTGGAAGCAAGGAGAATCCCAGACACACCCACATGCAAACACACACACACACACACACACACACACACCACCAACATGTAGCAGCTTAACATACACAAATAGGTCTAATGTTAATGATTTATGTGCATGCACACCCACAAATGAGCATACTGTAGAGAAAAACAGGCCACACACTCAATGAACTACACACGTACCACTGTAGTCTCAAACAGAAGCGGCGTCTCTACAACAGCAGGGAATAATTGTGTGACAGTGTAAAGAAATAAAAACGGCAGAATAATCAGGTAATTATCATTTTTATAATTACAGCCATTGATGTCATTTAAATTAACAAAATAGCACAAAAAGCTTGTTGTGTTTGGTGAAACATGCTGGAACACAAACATGGCTCTATTCTCCAAATGTAGGGCTGCAACTGTTATTTTCATTACTGATTAATCTGCCAGTTATTTTCTCGTTTAATTGATAAAACGTCAGAAAATAGTGACACGTCCACAATTTTCCAGAGACTAAGTTGATGTATTCACATTGCTTGTTTTGTCCAACCAACAGTCCGAATGTACTAACATACAGTGGAAGACTAAGAGAAAAGGCAGATATTCAAAAATGAGGAGCTAGAATCAGATTTTTTTTTTTACATAAATGATTAATCGATTATCAAAATTGTTGCTGATTAATCTTCTGTCGTTTGACTAATCGTTTCAGCTCTTCTTAGATTGCTAAACCTCCTTGGGTTTGTTAGACAATATGTGACATATTTACTTTTTCATTCTTTATTTGACTTTATTGCCATTTTAACAATACAGGATCTAAATAATAAAAAAAGAGGGCGCGAGGTGACAGCTATCAAGCATATAAAAAAACAAGAAAGATGAACTGAAGGCCACAATGTGTTATCGTTTCAAGATAAGTAACTGACAAAGTTAAAAACCCTGAGGAGAGATATAATAAAAACAAACATGTATATTAGCAGGTACGTACATGTACTTATACATAGGTACCCTTACATACACTCATTTGTGCATGAAATAAAACAAAACAGATTAGGTT
This sequence comes from Oplegnathus fasciatus, assembly GCA_003416845.1. Classification (NCBI taxonomy): domain Eukaryota; kingdom Metazoa; phylum Chordata; class Actinopteri; order Centrarchiformes; family Oplegnathidae; genus Oplegnathus; species Oplegnathus fasciatus. Next base: position 376,442 of record NTHP01000062.1, read on the forward strand.
AAAGAAATCCTCCGGGTGGAAGCAACATCTGTTTCATCCTGAATTGATTCATTGATGATTGAAAATCTCATTTTTTGATTACGTACTAAACTGATTTGTGTGTGTATTTAATCCACATATTCATCATATGTATTATGATATTACCAGTAGTATGTTTCCTGTATCAAATATATTATATCCTAAATACTATATACTATACTATATAATATATAGGTTCATATTTAATAAGAATTCAATGTGAATTTCATGCACCAGTACTGTTGTTTTGGAGGTAAACACACATTCGTCTGTTGTGTGCGAGTTGGAGAAAGATTTAAGGTGAATCCTTTGTAAGACCCCGGGGTTTCTACCAATCGCAAAGCAATATGACAAGCTACATATCCCCAGGAGGCTCTGTCGCTACCCATTTGTCAACAAAGCATTTTCTGCCTCAAACACATAGTGAAGCTTTTTACCAAAGTTCCCCTAGGTGTGCATTTCTGTCTGCTTTGCATATTTCTCTATAAACCAGGACTAAACAGAACTTTCAGAGCGTTTTTGACTTCTGAAAAAAAAGAAAAAAGAGTTTGTAGAGTTTATAACAAATATGGTGCAAAACTAACATAAAAATTCTGCTGGCAGTGCTGCAGGTGCTTCCACAGGGAAGCAGGCGGACAAATATTTTGATGCACAGTACATATTTGTATGAGAAAGTTTATTTTTTCCTTGTTTACTTCATTTTTCCTCTCTTGCTTCCATCAATCAGCCTCTCAGGATGCACTGTCAGACCTGCGCCCTGGTGACCAGCTCAGGTCACCTCATTGGAGGCGGCCGGGGTGAAGAGATCGACCGGGCCGAGTGCGTCATCCGCATGAACGACGCCCCCACGGCCAGGGGTTACGCCCGCGACGTCGGCCGCCGCACCTCCCTGCGCGTCATCGCTCACTCCAGCATGCAGAGGGTCCTGCGGAGTCGCCACGAGCTGCTCAACGCCAGCCAGGACACGGTGTTCATCTTCTGGGGCCCCAGCAGCTACATGAGGCGAGACGGGAAGGGCCTGGTGTACAACAACCTGAGACTGATGAACCAGGTGCTGCCCAAACTCAAAGTCTACATCATCTCCTGGCAGAAGATGCTGCAGTTTGACGAGCTCTTCAAGAAGGAGACGGGAAAGGACAGGTGAGGGTGTCACGATCACAATGAATGCACAGGAACGCAATTAGGAGGGAAGTCATTCTGATTTTGACTTTGAGATGCATGGAGGACAGTGTATTTAGTCAATATAATTACAGTAGTGCTGAAACAATTAACTGATTAATCGATCAACAGGAAATGAATCAGCAATGTTTGAGTGAGAAGTGAAGATTTAAATGAAAGTTTCTGAAGGAAATATTCCAAACATTTGTTGATTTAAGATTTATTTTTGTAAATTTTTGTAAAGAGTATCTTTTAGAATTTACACTGTTAGTCAGATAAAATATGCAATCACCTTGTGATTGGTGTTTTTCACTATTTTATGACATTTTATTGATTCAACGATTAATCCATTAATTGAAAGTCAGATTACTCAATAATCAAAACCATCTTCAGTTGGAGCCCTAAATTACAGTGACATTATTATGTTGTGGTCATGCTTTGTTTTGGTTAAAAGATCATATCAGTGTGCTAAATCTTCATATTCAAGCCTTTTATTATAACCATAGCTGGAGGGCCTGTAGTCATTATATTGGCATTTTAGATTTCTCTAAGCTGAGTACGTTTACTTATTACTCAGTACCACAACTTTCTAATAAACCTAGTTACTCATGATGTAGTTATTGTTAGGATTGAACAAAAAAAAGGCTCTCTGGTCAATCTCCACTGTGTGAATTTAGTAATTTTACCTGGAACCAAGGAGAAGAAACACTTAATGTGGAACAATTCTTCTATAATAAAAGAGTAAAAGCAGTCCCACGTTTAGAAAGCAAGGAAAGATTTCCAGTCAGAACCGGTTCAACACAGCTGTTATGTGACAATACAGCATCATCTGACCTTAAGGGAAACACAGTCAGTTCTTTTGTAATGTGGTTAAAGGTCCATAGCTTCTTCAACAGATACAACAACAAACAATTCAGTAATATTCCAAGTGCACTTTTTTACCTTTATTAGTATTTTGAACTTCAAATCAGTCATTTGTACCCTCAAATTAATAATTCCTGTGCACGTTTCATGCCCACAAATGCTTTTTAATCCAATTTAATCCACCTCTGATTCTAACAACAAAACACATATTTTACAATACTGCACCACATGTTTGAAGGTAGCTGTAAACATTATGAAAATCAGCTTGCAGAGACAATTAAATGCCTTTTAAATATTCTTTGATTCACACATGATGCACTCAGTTGTAATAAGGAGGGTAGTTTTTTTTAATAACACAATTACAGTAACACCTATAACCTTCTAATTTCACATATTAGTAGCTTATATTGAGACCCTCACTTGTATGATACAGCCCTCCATTTTTGTTAATGAGCAACTTTTGTTTAACACGTAAATAAATTGTAGACGCCGGCGTTCACACGCCAGGAGACACTGCAGAAAGACGTTAAACTAGGTAACCCATCAACTTCAGTGTGTAGTTGTGAAGGTGTAGTAGTAGTTTTAGTAGTTTTTTTGTCAAAGGTCAGTACACAGCAACACAGTTCCAACAGTTGTTACTTTCGGTGTTTGTGGGAAATCAAAGATATGACAGTTGGCTGTCGAAAAGCGCACTGTTGCATTCACAATCTGTGTTTTTGAAAATCAAGCTAGACAGACATCAGTAAGTAAACTATGAATGTGTTAGTTTCATGCATTTGGACGGCTCTCAAGTCCCAAATGTTGGAGTTTCCTGCAACTACTTGAATGCATCGGCAGGGGAAATATTTCAAAGTGGTCAAAGCTCAGTGTGAAATTATAATGTAACTAACAGTGTGATGAACAAATGGTTTAGAAAACACAGCTTTTGTTTCTGCAACACCTTCTCTCAAGCTTAAAGGTGCTAAAAGGCCTAAATGAGTTCTCAGTCCTGTGGCCATTAATGCTTAATGAAAACACTACACGCTCTGTTTGTGTGTCTCTCTCTTTGTCTGAGCCTTTGTCAGTGGAGACTGAATCTGACTTCAGCTTCAGATAGATGTCAGGCCGGGAAATTGCCGAGTAGAGGATTTGGTGATTAGCTCAGACATCCATCCTTCAGGATCGGTGCCTACAATCATGGTAAATGTTTACAGTGAGCAAGCCGCTCCTGTTATCCTTTCGAGCATTAGGCATTAATATCAGTGGGGCTTATTTGAGGTCATTTCTGCTCTGTGGAGCGTGGGAAGGGAGAGAAAGAAAGCCTAAGCGTGTTACTGTTATATCTTTCTAATGTTTGAGCAAAGTTTAAAGGGAGCCATCAGTCTGAAAAATATGCTGTATCTTTATAGTATAGCAATATTTTTACCTCATTTATAAATAAATCCTATTATCCTTAAGGATCGGGAGCCTGTGTGAGCAGCATTAATAGCAGAGTTTCTGGGTAATCAGCTGTGCAGTCGGCAACCCTGCAAGCCTGTAATTGTGATTATGGGTTATGCCATTTCAGTGAAGGTAATTAAGATGGTGTGGGATGTTGTCACATCCACCCATTTTAATAACACCAGCAGAGGAGCAATGAAAAACAGGTGTCCCTCTGCATCCTCTGTGTTAAATTGCCAAGCCGGAGTGAGCCTCAACCGGTGATTAAAGGCAAATTAGCTTTCGAAATAACTTTTTTTTCTATGCAGTGTTTTATGTTCCTGTAATGCTTTATTGTAATCGCTAACAGCCCCACTGTGTTGCACTGTTAGTTTCTACTCGACACATTTGGGCCGAGTAGTAGTGTAGTTTGGTGGAATAAAATGTGTGGGTGGCAGGTTAGAGATCATTTAGTTACCAAAAGATCACAGGTTTCATCCCTTTAAAGGAAAATCTACCTACTGTTGAAAAGGCTGCAATAAGCTGCAAAACTATTCTGCGGTGACTTCTGAGAAAAGGTCAAAAAGAGGAAAAAGAGAAGCCACGGCAGGCCAACTGTGCAACAGAGGACGATGCAACAGCTGCAGACACAGACCTGGGAGGAACAGTTGGCCACAACAGGAGCCTTACAGGCTGAAATGGATCTAGAGTGACCAGAACCAGAACTCCTCTTAGACCCAAGCCCATATTTATGAGTTACACTTAGGAACACTCTAAAGAGTCAATGTAGGAATAAAAAGGTCCAAACTAAAAGCGAATAAGAAATTCACTTCTACTTACAGCACCATGTAAGAGTAACCTTTAAAGGCCATGCACACCTCCACATGTGTTTTTTGAGTTATTTTGGCTGATGCTCAGGTTCAAGGTGGGCAAACCTGCTGTATGCCTTATCAGCGAACTCCTTAAACTAATATAACTGATGAAGGTGTAGTTTGTCCCGCCCTATCAGGTACGACAAAACAGGAGAGACGGGGAGATGTCAGATAAACATAAAGTGTGTTTCTATCCAGCAGTTTTTATGCACATTTATGCTTGGCTGTGGTGGAAAATTGGTGTATGAATACAAAAGTACAATGGAAACAGAAAACATCGTGATGCACATGAAGCATATGTGACTTAAACGTTGCTCCTTTGAAGGGACGAATAAATGGCAGCAGACAAAAACATCAGATCTGTGAGGAGCGATGAGGAGATTGTAACTTTCCACAAATTAATACATGAAACAAACATAAATGTCATATTTTCATCATGTTTTGCACATCGTTTTCCATCATTTGAGGTTTGACTAGTGCTCTCTTAATTACATCATCTTGTTTCTGCAGTGGTTTAACGGCACCTGGCTGGAGAATTGGCACCACTAACTGCTTATCTGCTAATATTCACATAACAGAAACTCAGTTAAAATGTGTGCTACATCTGGATGGAAACTTGACTACAGTCTGCGTGCGCCCAAAAGGTCTAATCAGCCATAATAAGTGAAATCACCTGTGTAGGTGAACCACAGGTGTGCAGGGCAAAGCAGGAAGAGCCAATAGGCCATTTTCACATTTTGGCTTATCGTAGCAGGAAAAGAAAGATAACTAGTGAGCTAGTTTCTGGGTCCTGCTATTGTACAAACCTGTCTCCTAGAAATTACGTTCATATATTACTAAATTGTTTATCCAATTACGTTGTGCTGACAAACCTAATTGTGGTTAAGTTTAGGAAATAAAAGCACTTTGGTTAAGGTTAGGGAAAGATTGTGGTTTTGGTTAAATGTTAATAATCATGTTGTGTCTCGTTATTCAAGTCATTGCAGACTTTTCCTGCCTTAAATGAATGATCTTTCTCTAACCTTAACTAAGTGCTGTGAGTGCCTGAACATAAAAAGTGAAATAATGCTGTTGTCACTATGAGCGGATATTGTATTTTGGTGGAAAACAAATTCAATATGTTGTCAAATATTTTACTGATCCACATCAACATTTTTGAGACTATGTTAATTAACAACATTTCGTAATTAGGTTAATAGAAAATGTGATCCAGCCAGCATGACCTTCAAACGTATTTGCTGTTGAAAATTAGTTGTATATAGAGGTAATTTCTAGGAGACGAGGTTGTATTGTGCCCGCTGACTCGCTGTTATGGCTTACTGGGACATTTGATGGAAGTGAGAGATTGTTAATATAATTAGTTTCACCTGTGCTTTTCCTTTACCTAACATCTGCTTCATTTTTTATTTCTTTTTTAAAAATTCTTACATTTTTGTGTAACAGCAAAAGTCTACTAGTCTGTATAAGTTAAGGTTATACATCTTTAGCATCTCTAGTAGCAATTAATAGGTTGAAATGAACAACAAGTGGCCTACAACCATGTTAAGAGGGTGGAATATACAGAAAATGAAAAGAAATAGAAAACCAGACTGAAGCAGGAAAGAACGTCTGTTGCTTGAAGAGAAGGAACATGTAAAAAGGGGAATCTAGTACGAAGAACATACGTGGAAAGAGGTTGCAAACAAAGGAAATGGCAGCTTTATTCTCTGCCATCTTCACCCCTGAGGAATGCAAAGAAGCGATGCAACAGAAAAGGGAACTGTGATCGGACAGAAAGTGCCATGGAAGTCAAGTAGATGCAGATGTGCAGCTGGAAAAAGTGAAGTACCTCACATCAGTAATCGACACCAAGCAACCTGTAATCCCTGTAGTCACTCAGGTTAAAGGTGTCGGGTATAAATAAACCTTACTGGTGTTTGTAGTGCGAGAGACGAAAAAGCCTGGACCAATACACATCTCTATATATATATACATATCTATATCTATATATATATATATATATATATATATATATATATATATATATATATATATACATACGTGTGTGTGTGTTGTGTACACGTCCTCACAAGAGTACACTGATAATGATGTTCAACAGGTGTTTCAGCTTTAACTAATTACATCTAATCACACCTTCAAGTGACCTTTACCTCTCAGCAGTTGCATAACAACCAGTATAATAAACTCTATGACAATACACCTGCTCTTTAGAAATGAATACAACAAAAACCCAAAGAGCAGCACAGTTCTCTCTCATCAGCTCCTGGTTTACACTTTTAATAAAAAGTCTTTACTTATTTGTTCAAGTGTTGAATTTGTAACATTATTCTTCTCAAAGGAAATACAGCACTCTGCCTGCAAGGTGAGATAATATTATTTTTCAAGGCAAATCAAGTTGTTTTCTTGCATCAAAATGCCATTATCTTGAAACCAGTCATCTCCTTCATCACATACGAGCCTCGTCACTTTTTAATAAAAAATAAGATTTTAAGACTCAAGGATCAACACGCAATTAAAGTACTCATTAAATAGGGACTTTTGCTAGATTTACAAAACCAAACTGTGTAAACACGAGGACCGGCACCGTTCTCCTTCACACAGATAAATCTGTCTTCCCACTCACAGCTTGCTTCCAGTCCTTTTTAAAGACAGCCATTGAAGCTAAGAGCTTGACATTTCACACCACATTATTCATCAGCATGTTCATAAACAAGGAAATGAGGAAGACTTCTTAAGTGAGATTAGCTGCATGCCTCCTGACTAAAACCTCCGCGCATGTACCAGAGATTGCTTGGTGACAAAATGTTGTGCTTTAAACTTTGAAAGTTTTCTAATTTGCAAAAGGAGTGTGTGTGTGTGGGTGTGTGTGTGTGTGTGAGGTACTGGGCTGTTGTCATATTAAAGCCCAGTGGCTGTGTTTGCATATCACAACAAATCAACATGTTCCAGACAACCTGGCTCCTGTCTTAATTAAATGAAAATGAGAAGTCTGTGCCTCAGCTACGATAGCATCACTTTGGGTCGACACTGTTGTTTGTCGCATGGACACTAATAAAGATGAAAGTCGGACAAAAGTGCTTTGACGCCATTCATCACACTGTCAGTCAGTGAGCACAGACAGTAAAACAGCAGGAACTGAACATTTGTAGACATATTTCTCCAGCAAACACAATGCTGTTGTATTAAAGGTCAGACTGGGGTGAAATAATGGAGGGATGGAGGAGGACAGTTGTTGTTGTTTGGTTAATTGCTGAAAAGAGAACAAAACTAAGGCTGTGTCTGAGATTTTATTTGAGTGTCCGAATTCTAAGTGTGCAAGTTTATATATATATATAAAAACTGTTCGCAAGTTCTCACATCACCTCATGTAGGCCTATGTTCTCTACAGCTAGGAAGAAAACGTGTTTTGGTCGTTGTTTGAATTATTAAGACAGAAAAAAGTGTAAAAATATATGCATTGTTGAAGATGTGCGAAGTTAAGCATCCCCTGATGACAAGGATGGACTGGGAATGAAAAATGGCCCTGGAGTTTTTGAGTCAGATCGCCAATAATCAATAATCAATAACCATTCACGCAGAACAATGAGTTCAACATTTCTAAAGTTTGCTGCAGCACGTCAACCTTTTTTTTAATGTCCAGGCTTTGATTGGTCGGCTCACGAAGTGACACTGACGATCGGCTTTATGAAAAGTTGAACATGTTTCAGTGAGATACCCGATAGAGCTCAACAGCCAGCTAGACAAACCCAAACCTGCTGATCTTGTCCCTGTTGTCTTCTGTCTGACCGCTTCAGCTGCTAACCCCTNCCCCCCAGCGATACACCAACACCCACGCCACACTTTATGTAAACAAGATTACTGAACAATATTTATAACAATAACTTTAGTAAAATAGATGTAAAATAGAACAAGGGGAACATGTTGCTCTGAGGAGGAGGGCAGGTGCACTGTCCTCGAACTGGATGACTGATTAGTATAATGAGTATATCAGTATAATATAACATTAAATAAAAAGTATAACGTTAATATAATAGCATAATGTTAAGTATAATAATAATAATATATTAATTATATAATGTTAATATTATACTAGTGGTATATAGTATACTATTGTATGAACTTATATGAATATATTAATTAATTACAGCAGTTTAAGAAATACACCAACATCACCAACATTTATCATTTTTGTAGGTTTCGTTTTCGTAAATCCTTGTGGAAGAAAAATGGTCTACACTGGTGGTTAGTCTCTAATATGTTTAATGCTAAAGTACTAACTTGTCAATAATCAATAACCATTCACGCAGAACAATGAGTTCAACATTTCTAAAGTTTGCTGCAGCACGTCAACCTTTTTTTTAATGTCCAGGCTTTGATTGGTCGGCTCACGAAGTGACACTGACGATCGGCTTTATGAAAAGTTGAACATGTTTCAGTGAGATACCCGATAGAGCTCAACAGCCAGCTAGACAAACCCAAACCTGCTGATCTTGTCCCTGTTGTCTTCTGTCTGACCGCTTCAGCTGCTAACCCCTGACTTACAGCTGAACTGGTCTCACTGTGCCTAACAGAGGTGGGGAAGGGGCAGGGCCCTGGTAAAGTTAGACTGGACCAGACTGAAAGTGACTGACTGGGAGAGAGAGGCTGACAGATGTAATACCCAACCGCAGTGGGCCGGAAGCCCACTCGCTCGTGCCAGTCAGCCACACAGCACTTGGTTATTTTTATTTAAGCGGGGGCTGGGGTTATTTAAAAATATGTATATTTCGCGTTGCATCAGCCCCAATTGTCAAGCGGCCAGGCTAACCAGAATTCAGTCATTATGTTTCAGTGGAAACTTTGACTTAGCCTGACAGTGATTCATTGGTCTGGAACCAGACTTTGACCTGTTGATGGTGCGAGGTGAAAAGTCAGGAAATAACCAAAGTGGAGGTTTTCATGGGTCCAGTAAGTTCCTTGTAACCAAGACACAACCCAGGACCAATCAGGACTGGTCTAAATCATATAGGATCCTGTTCTATCTATGTCAAATACCCTGGTGGATCTAAGCGGACTAAGCCAGATGCGTCATGATCATCGCAGGAGAAGATGTGTTTTCTTTTATAATCATGGCCGCTCGTTAACCAGTGGTGCTTCATGCTAATTCCAGTGTTGGCATTCCCTCTATTTGGGTCTGTTCAGGTCGACCACAGTTTGGATTGGGTCTCTTCTTTTGAAAATTAATTTATGCACATCGGGTTTGGGTAGATTTTCCACAAGTCTGTTTGTGAATGTTGAACCTGTGAAGACGTCTACACAAGATTTATGGCGAATGTTAGTTTTTCAAGATATTTCTTTTTGCTCCAAAGTGTTAGACCAACCAATTGACCAACACTGCACCACATTACTAGCATGTCTGAAGATACACAGAGGTGTGAACACAAAGCCATGTTAACCCAAGACAGCAGAGTTTATCTTCTTAGTTACACTTGGGGGTTCTGTCTATACTGTAACGGGACGTTATAGACAGAACTATAACGTCCTCTGAACTTCCTTGAACACTCTGGGAACATTTCCTCACTCCCCTACAGCTTCCCAGAAAGACGTTTCGATTTCACCATCCCCAAGCAGGGGAAATGCTAAACAGGCTTTTTATTTCAGGATTTTTACCTGACGTGTATCCCCCCTACACGTTTCTCTCCGTGAGAAAATAAGAGAAAGAAAGTCTGAGCACCTTTTTTAAACAATCAGGTAAACCCTCCACTCCAAATGTGTCACCCTCATCAACCGGAGGCGAGCAGGGTGTCGAGACGCCTGCCTGGTTGTTCTTGTCAAGACTTTTCTTATCAGGGCCTGGCTTTGTTTCTCTGTTTCGCCAAGTTAAAACCTCAGCAGCTGTGAATGCTTGTGTTTAAGTGTGGGAACAGACAAGAAGCAGTAACAAGCTTTCCGAAAGCAGCAGGGTGGCGAGGTGGTCGAGAGATCAGGAGCTCATCCTGTCGAACTACACAAGAGTTTGAACCTCTGCCCCCTCACTCTTAAGGCACATCATTTTAAAAAAAGAGGATTTTTCCTGGAAAACGACTATCTTGATGCATTTTAAGTCTTGATGTTGTTTAATGTTGTTTGTTGTTTTGTTCTATTGTGGCAGTGTTGGTCTTTCTGTCAGTTGGTCCACCACTTTGGTCCAGACTGAAATATCTCAACAGCTATTGGATGGATTGCCATGACATTTGGTACTCATGGTACCAAGAGGAGGGATCCTTGTTACTTGATCCCCTGACGTTTCATCCAGCGCCACCATCAGGCCAAACTTTTCACTTATCCAGTGAAATACCTCTACAAGGTGGATTAGCACCAAATTTCTACAGACATTCATGGTTCCCAGATAATGAATCCTATTGACTTTCATGATTCTCGGACTTTTCCTCTAGCACCACCATGTGGTTGACATTTGTGATGTTGAGTGAAATGCCTCGACAACTATTGGATTGTCATGAAATTTTGTGCACACATTCATGTACCCCCCATGATAAATTGTGATCACTTTGGTGCTTACAGTTCATCTCTCTAATACTTGTTTTGCTACTAAATACTTGTAAAATGAATCAGCCTCAGCTAGCAAATGTTCGCACGCTAAACTAAGATGATGGAAGACATTAAACCTGCTACACATCAGCATCTTGAGCATGTTGGCATGATGTATTAGCATTAGCTTGTAGTATTGGTAGCCTCTTAGTCTTGTTATGGCTTAAGTCTAACTTAAATTAAGACTTAAGAGCTCTGATGTTTCTATTTAACAACCAATTTAAAAAATATACAGAATTTCCAGTACATTTATAATAAAATGCCAATTGTATTACTTGCCAACCCACAATTCTCATAATTCACTTCTTCTCTCATCTGACAGCACAGAAGTCTGAAAGTTTTGGCTCTATCTGAACTGGAATTACTGTTATGCACCATGAAGCAATCTCTCTTTATTCCTTTTGTTCTCTTTGTTCCTGCACATTTTCTGCTCGATTTAACTGGACTTCATTTAAAAATAAAATGCAATATGTGGGCCAATCTTGTGCTCATGTATCAAAATTAATGTGGCAATGATTTACTGATGGTAGAATACTACAGGTGGCACTACTACACCTTCAATTATACGGTGAGGAAGCTCATTAAGTGTAAATGCAGTGCTTTGAGTGGAACTCATTTTGTTTTCCTCCTTCGTTGTTGACTTATTTTTTTCTCATAAATCTTCCCATATGGTGAGCAGCTTGATGTTAGAGCACTGCTACTTCACAGTCACACCTAGAAAATGACTCCGTTGGAATAATTATAATAAAGGTTACAGAGGTTACTTCTCTTCACCTTATAACCTCACCACCGTATTTAATATTTCCAAAGGGGCCATCTTAAAATGCACCTGATAACTGATGCATGAATACATCCACTGGTCACCAGTCACAATCCCAGTCAAGATGAGGTTCAGCTGTGCAGCAGGGTTAGCATGACGAGACGCACAGCTGTGCCCGATTCAGCTGAAGGATTCAAATTTCTCCCTGCTGAATTTTTTTACATCACACTTGAATATTTTCACACTGTGTGTGAGGGAACAAGAGCAGTTGTGATGCATTTATTCGCTAAAAACTAATTTATACATTGATTTGATGAATACTGATTGTTCCAAAAGTGCCCTGTACCACAACGGCTAAAACCCCTGCATGACTGTGCTCGGCAGTGATTACAGCCGTGGCTAGAGGCCAACGAGCCAGCGATCAATATCGGGACGTTTTCTGTCACTACGGCACTGTGAAGCCGTGCTGTGTTAGCCATGCTAGCAGCTCTGTGAGGCTGCATTTAGGCACAGTGGTGCTTTGAGCCAGATGCTAACCTCAGCATGCTAACATGCTTATAGTGGAAATTCTAACATGCTGATGCTTAGCAGGTAATACTTATCATCCTAGTTTAGCGTGATAACATGCTAACATTTGCACTAAACAAAGTACAGTGGAGGCTGATGGGAATGTCATTAGTTTTGCAGATATTTAGTCATAAACCAAAGTGTATCATTAAAGTTTGATCTGATAATAGCGCTAGATGCCACACCAAAGCAATTGCACTTTATCCAAGAGAGACTTTGGATATCTGTAGTCAAATATCATGCCAATCCATCCAGAAGGTGTCAATTTCACTGAAAACCAAAAATTTAAGTCAGGGGATCATCAAATAATCAGGATTCATCCTCTGGTGCTAATCCATCTAATAAATGTCAAGCTGCTGTATTTCACCTGCTGCTGGCACTAGAGGAAAAGTCTGGAGATCACCAAAGTCATCAGGATTCATCCTCTGATGACCAGGGATGCCTCTACAAAATTTAATGGCAATCCCCTCAGTAGTTGTTGAGATATTTCACTGTTGGGCCAAAACGCATGAAACAGTTTGGCTGATTTTTATAATTTCATTAAGAGCATTAAGATGGTTTGGTTTGCAGTCATTTAATCATCAGGTCTTCAAAACACATCCTAAACACATGTTGTCATGTCATAAATGTAAGGTGGTTAATTGAAAAATAAAGATATACTGTATGTTTATACTGCAGCCTGAATGAAAGAAGCTTCTGATAAACATTTCAGTGTATTTTATATTTCAGAATGTTCTCATCACAGCTTATTTCAGTTAACTTCCATAAGGGCTTATTTATTTTGCTGTCAAAAAAAAGAATCAAAGCTTTAGTCATTTTTGTTTAGTTTTAGCTGAAGTTATTTTAACTTTAAACTGAAGATTTTCATGGTCCTTTAGAAGTGGTGCAAGTTTTATGACTCTGGAGCCCATTAAATCCATTCAGAACCAACAAGGAATTCTTTAAAACATTTATGGTAGTCAGACAGCAACTCTACGAGAGAGACCACTCTGATGGACAGTTCGATTTGGAGAGATTTTCTAATGCAATGAAAACATAATTTCATATTTCTTTAATAACAGCATATCTCAGAAAACTGATTAGTGCTCATTCCTTTGCTGGGCATGTCTAAAAAACTGCAGTCTGAAAGCAGGCAGATCCCTCTGCAGCTGAAGCAAAGTCATTTCAACTATCTGCACTACATGCAGACCAAGAGTACTTTCTGATTAAGGGTTTGATTATTTGACAGGGTTCATTCGTATCAGTCGATATGTAGGATGGATCTGTATTTTAATGAAGCTGAAAGGGAACTTGGATGATCTCGCAGTAAGGAAAATTGACCTCTGGATCTAGATAAATCTTTATTCTGCCATAATACACCGGTGCGAGATTTTCTGATTATCTTTCCCAGTTAATCGCATTCAAAAAATCAAGTATGGTACAGTTTTCATCTCCCACGCATGAAATCCATCCAACTGTCTGCTTTCTCCCCCCTCCTCCTCCTCCTCTCCTCTGCAGAAGGATATCAAACTCCTGGCTGAGCACCGGCTGGTTCACTATGACCATCGCCCTGGAGCTGTGCGATAGGATCAATGTCTACGGCATGGTCGCCCCGGACTTCTGCAGGTGAGACAGTGGAGCTGAATGTAAAACATCATCGTCAGCTCACCATCTCTAAGAGTTTTTAAGGCAGAGCTGTATATGCTGCTGCTTCAAGTGTATACAAATTCATAGCAGCACAGCCGATTGATGAGAAAGATTAAAACTGTAAATATATTCAAGCAGCTGATAAATAAAATGTCAGTGTGGCTGGAGATGGGAATGCTTAAATTGCCTGAATATCAGTAAAAAAAAAAAAAGTCATTTTTTTATATTTGTGTGCACGTCAGACACACAAAGAGACACAATGAGAGGGAGGGAGGTCTCACTCTGTTTCTTTTTCTGGCCACCACAAACATAATGCAATGCAAAAGTTGTTAAATATGGCTTTGTTGCACACTTATAAGGTTTTTAGAAGAAAACAACTTTGTTTAAGGTCTGTATCAGTAGACAGGCTTCCCCTCTTGACAGACTCCTTTTGCAGGAGTTGGGCAATCAGGGAGATTGAGCTTACCTGCTCTAATTACCTGCTACACTACTTAAGCCTGTGGCAATCAAACACTAGTCATTTGTTTCTCCTGGCTTTATCCACCCTTTTTGTTTGCCACACCATACAGCATCGCCGCAGCTCATTTTTCACTCCTCCTCTGTAGACGCCACAAACTTGGTATCAGAAACAACATCCAGCAATTGACCAAAACACAAAGTGGATTGATTATTGGATACTGAGGGCTGCAAAAGAAGGCTGTATTTCTTGAATGAATCTGAGATAAGACCGGCTTTGGTCACCCTTTATGACAAATTCTGGATTATTCAGTATGGAAATGCAGACTTCTGAAGATCCAGCGCATGAACTGGAACGCAGCTTATGTGAAAGAGGTGCACGGACATGAGGGATTATGCCACATGTGTAGCCCAAAGGCAGACCTTATTTTACTCGAGTGATTCTTCTTTCAAAATAGTTTTTCAAAATGTTTTCGGTCAGGTTTAACACATCCACTGTAATGCTAATACTGACTAGATGAAGACGCCATCCTGTCTCACCTTCACCTGATTCTAATGTTGTCAATATTTCATCACATTTCAAGTGTTACTGGCATGTCGTGCTGTTGTCAGATGACTGCAAGTATAAGATTTGCATTTCAGTGCAGCAGCCAAGAAATAAAATGTCACCGTTGGTTAGTCGTTACTAATTATGGTCCTCCTCAAATCACAATACAGTGCATACTGAAATGTTGTGAAGATGTGAAATGAAGTAGAAGTAACAGTGAACTTCATACAACATCTTGCGTTTCAGGTATACTAACAGCTGCACAGGTGGCGGTTTGATTTTCTCCTACAGGTGGTTTGGTTTAAACACTTCTTTGCAGTGATAATTATTTAAAAAATGCAGCAGCATTCTTGAGTTGATCGAATTTTTTAAAGGCCCGGAAAATATATTTCCTCAGTCAGCTTCTTATTTTGAGCGATGGGGTCCAACATGAACACACGATATTCTGCCAAGGTTTGGACAGTTTGGGTTATTTGATTTTTGAGAGATTTCTGTATTTTTTTTTCTTTCTTCTCACTAGTTTGAGGTGGGCGGGGCCATAGGGCGGGGCTCAGTCAGGAAAAGGTGATGTCATGTACTTCTGTGCACCAATCAGGATCTAGAAATATTTGAATCAGAGTGTGATGACAGTTTGTAAGTTCATTTGGCCACTGTCAGTCAAATCTTATCAACCCAAACCACCAAAAACCTGATGAAGCAGATAAGTTTTAACACTGAACCAAGTTTTTTACTTCTTAGCCTTAGAAGTAGATTTTTATCGACCCATCAAGGAGCATTTCATTTGTTGTGTTACTGGGGGGAAAAAAAGTCAAATTCTGAGAGGCAGTTCACAGTTTTTACTGGGCAACAATGATAAACTAAAGTTTCTCTAAATGTCCTCCTTAGTACAGTTTTTCTCGATTGCTAAGACACATTTCTTGAAATTATGCTCCATTTCCCAAAACTCTAAACACAAATGCAGAACTGCACACTCATCTTCACAAACTTCAACGTCAAGACCAAACTCTCCTCTCAAAACCATGTAATCTTGCATCTAAACCAAACTTTGCCTTCAGACATCACACAAAAGCCATCAAATACACAAACACTACAAAATTGCCATTACACACTGGTGAGATCAATTCAAAACACTACCTTAAAAACCTTTTACTGCAATGAATAATGACGCTTGTTTTTTCCCAGAACAACCTCTTTACATGATGAACACAATAT
>NTHP01000062.1:393717-417839 GCA_003416845.1 Oplegnathus fasciatus
TTTGACTCGTAGTGTTTCCACCTGGGGAATTGTGTGTTAATTGGGTTCCAGCTGTGATGACTTGAGTTAATGATATTGAATGCCAGTGCTCTCTAAATGAGCACATGGTGCAGCCAGTGATATATGAAGAGATTTGTGAGTTTTTCACAAGAAGTTCAACGAATCTGAATCATGTGTGAAAACAGGGGAATAGTGTTTGTAGTTTTGGGAAATGGGTCTGTGTTTTGGTAGAAAGCGTCATGGTTTGGGATGTTTAGTTAATAGGTCCAGTTATAGTGTGTAAACGATTGAGAAAAACTGTAATAGGGACTTTGTTCGTGACATTGAAAAAAGTTCAAATAATTACCAAATTAACTGCAAATGAATACAATAAGTAATTCAACACAAACATTAAAACAATACCACCAAACACCAAAGTGCAGCATAAAAGCATCCAGGTCAGACTTACTGCTAGTTGCCATGGCGACAGAGAATTTGGCAAAAAGAAAAGGGGAATTTTTTAAGCTGCGTTCAAGAATTATTCCCCTCTATATTCACTGTGCAGTTTACATTTTAGAAGTCCCCATTTTCTAGGTAGCTTGGCAGTGCGGAGATTTTGACTCTTTTAATGAATTATGGCAAAGAAAACTCCATGAGCATGATGTTGGTCCCATGTAGCAGAAATGCAAAGAACTATGGGATACGTAGCCGGTTCTGTCTCTGTCTTGCTCCTAGCAACTAACTCATCCAGCCTCATTAGCAGAGTTTAATGGTTTGAATTACAGCTCACGTCTCATCCATCTCAGCCAACACTTTAATTGGGGGATTTTATTGGACAAGGAACAAATCTTATTAGATTTCTCAATAAAAAAGAACAAACTGTAAAATGTTCAGTATATCTTTGTCTGATTGGTTAAAGACTTATTTTTTATTTGGGGTTTAGGCACAAATTCAATCTTGACGATAATGAAGAGGGAATGCTGGTTCTTTTCTTGGAGCAAATTGTCAGCTTAAGCTGCTACTCAGCAATCCTTTTTAGTTCTCATAACGAGTGAAGCCTGCAGATGTGATCCAGCTGAGAATTCAAAAACCATGTTTCTCTAATGTCAGGTCAAATATGTTTTACTGTATAGACATGAAGGGTAGATATTTATAAAGCCGAAGCATTAATAAATGACCAATAAATATAAATGATGCATCTGCTGTTATGGTATCAGAAACATGTTTTTCGATGCCCTCCTCTTTTCTTTTTCTTTTTTTTATTCACTTCCTGGAATTGTTTTCAGTGTTGTTGAGCTGCTCTCTTGCTTTCTGTTTTTTAAAGTATCCTCCGTTGCTTTTTTTCTAAAGAACAACACAATTGAAAAGTATGTTGACTCATGAAGGGAAGGGTGTTCTTAATGACTTCTTATAGAGTACTAAGACACTTTCATCTAGTGGCTCTGTGACTCAATTACTGCAGTTTTAAAGTGCGGGAACACTGAAGTGGTGAGGTGCATCTTTTCTGCAGTTTAAGCTTATTTTTTGGGTGTTTTTTCTTTTTCCTTAAAGCTCAACGCACTGAAATTTAAGAAAACACATGCAAATAGAGGAAACGCAAGCAAATTCGGAAAAGATTTTTAAAAAATGCTGCAAGGTGAGAAAACATACCACAAGTAGCACAGGCGACAACAGAAACTGTTTCTAGGGGAATATCTAGAAAATTAGCTGGTATGTGTTGTATGTATGTATGTATGTATGTGTCCAGCTGTGTGCACCACTTTTTAGTGTCCCCTGGAAATCGTTTCCATTGTCGTCTGTGCTACTTGCAGAGTTTCTGCATTTGGTTGCGTTTTCTCACTTTGCAGCATTTTTTCTAAATTCTGTGCATGTGCAGTCAAATTGGTGAAGATGTTTTCTTAATTTCCTTTTGTTTTGTCTATTTGTGTTTTTGTGTTTTATTTCACTGTCGGTGTGTGCAGCGAGACTAGGGAATGACAGATTTTCTTGACATTGTATTACTTGGTATTGACTTTAGACCCCTGAAGAATTTCAGTTTCACCAAAATCAGCTCTGTTGTGCGTGCCATTTGGACAAAGAGACAAAAGGAATATCTTGATATGAGCCAGTCATTTTAAAAACCGTTGAACGTGGCGGAGACTCAGTGTTTCCCAAATCCTCAAGAAAATATGACTTGAAGTCTCTGAAGAATTGAAAAAAACAAACAGGACAAGCATCTGTATTTGAAAGAAAATCATGCATATGAGAAATGACCAACTGAGACAAAAATATCCCCCTTTGCTATGATTCACACTCATTTATTCAGTTGCTATTGAAGCATTGATTGGTTTGTTTTTACTACAAGATAAAGGACTCCAAAATACATTCAGGCCAAGTCCTGATGTTGGCTGTAGGATCATTCTAATGGGAAACGGATGTGGAAATATGCACAGATAAAGGAAAAGTGAAATATATAATGGTTTGGTGATTAATATATGAAGATAAATGACTCTCTGGACACCTTGACTGGGGCAGTAAAAAATGTATTACCTATGACAGACAGATTAGGGTTCAGTGTGTGTGTATCTGCTGGTCTAAGAAAAGTCTGAAAAAAGATGAACTGAATTAATGTTAACAAAATTTAAGGATATAAATTGTCTGAAATACAAGATGTCCTTTTTTTTTATCATCATAACATTAATTAAAATGAAAAACCAAAGAGGTGGAAGGCGAATTAAAGCTGTCAGAATCATTAGCAGCATCATTAGGGTTGCCTTTTCCAATCTAAGAAACGCACTATATGGCCAAAAGTATGTGGACACCCGTGGGAAATCTCAATGCTACAACATACAGTGATAGACAGTAGTTTGGAAAGGGCTCTTTCCTGTTTCAACATGTACAAAGTCAGCTCCATAAATAAATGGTTTTCCCAGTTTAGTGTGGAAGAGACTGGTCTGCACAGAGCCTTGACCTCAGTCTCATCCAACACCTTTAGGTGTACGTAATGTCATGGAAACCATGTTGCATTTACTGCAACATTATGTATTTTACACATCCCATGTGATGCTGTGGAACAAAATCTGACCAAGTGTGATGCAGACTGTCCCTGAGCTCACAAACCCCAACCAGCATAGGTATAATACTGGGTACAGGCAATTCAAATTTGGAGCAGCAACTTTTAATTTAATAAAATGGAATGAGGAGAGATAGTACTATTTGTTTAATGTGTAATACTGTATCTAATTAAATCTGCATGTCACAACTTTCAGTCAGTGATGTAGCCGGGGCACAGCACTCTTGTTGTTATCATTATTATTTTAACTTAAGTGTTTTTATCCTGTGTCATGCTTCACTTTTATTTTTTACAATTTGTTTGTTTTATGCGCCGTTTATGCTTTGTTTTTGTTCGTTTTGTGTTTCTGCATGTCCATGTTTTACAATGAATCTGTGTGCTTTTGTTTGGTTGGATGGCTTTTTTTGTTGGGTAAGTGGAAAATTGTATTATGTGTAGGTTGTTTTATGACAGAATAAAAGAAAACCAAACATAAAATATTCAAGAAGAACTAAATGCTAATACAGGAGGGGGCTGCGGAGGTGGAGGGAGTTAAATTTCTAAAAGAAGGCAGCAGTGGAGCAGTGAGGATGCAGAACTTGTTGTCTGCAGAATGAATAAGTGTCAAATGTTTATATAGACTATATTGTGAAAGAGAGGATATACATGATTTGAGGATACTGTTTGGAACATGTGACTTGAAAATGGTTTCCATGCCTGCCTGAACAACCCGGAGGCTCCATTTTTTATTTTTTTTTTTAACTTTATTTATGCTCAAACAGAACTTTTTTTGAAAAAGTGTTTTTTTTTCATTCAGCGTTCAGCTGCGGGTGGCCTTTAAATATTATTAAAACGAGCTAAATTTGGCTGCATGAGCAGTGCAAAGACAAATAAATAAATGCAGATCAGTCCCCCCCTCCCACCTTTTACCACAAAATGAACAAACACTCTGGTGTCATGTGAAACTCAAGTGATTCGCTAAAGCGTTTTTAAATGTCTCTCCTCTCTCACCGCCACTACAGGGAGCCTCAGCACCACTCCGTCCCCTACCACTACTACGAGCCTCGCGGTCCAGATGAGTGCGCCATGTATATTTCTCATGAGCGTGGGCGGCGAGGCAGCCACCACCGCTTCATCACGGAGAAGCGGGTCTTCGCCAACTGGGCACGGACTTTTGACATCCACTTCTACCAGCCGGACTGGAGCCCCCCGCCTCTCCCAGCCAACCGGACACAGGAGGAGGCGGTCACAGCCGCGCCCCTGGTACCCCAGAATACGTGACCGGTGTTGGGGGTGAAGAAAATGCTTTAGAGATTCATCTCAGAAAGCCTGAGGATGGGGGACATTTGCACTGGACCCTAAACAGAAAGGTTAAAAGTAGGCAAGAAAATAGTTACCACAGATGAAGAGTCCTGTTGATCCTGCTGGACATTTGTTAACAACATTTCTCCGGCTCCACCACTGCAGCTCCAGCAGTGTGTTTTGTTTACTGAGGTGAACCGGTTCAAAGTTGTACATCAGTTTTTGAAAGCCTTGTAAAGTGAGGTTATACAAGGAGGCAACATCATTACACACTCCACTCTCGATGCATGCATGCAGTGTCTCACTGTGGATCCTCCTCGTCTTTGTGCATATGTGTGTGTGTCTGTGAGTGTGTATGCATATGTTTACTAGAGAGGATCACAGAGGATACAAACTTGAGTTTGGGCTCTCCACAGAGTCTCTGTTGGATGAAGGATCTATGCAGGATTCACTGCTTACAGTTCAGTGAAAGAAAAATACCATTAAAATGCCCGTAATCTAACAATGTAGTGCACTGAATACTGATAATACTCGAGTTAAATTTGGAAAGTATGAATTGTCGCTGTTTAGATGTTTATATTGAGGAGGTCAAGTTGGATGAGATTCTTTAGACCCGTGTCGCGCGACAAAGGCAGGCCTTCAAAGCAGGTACTCACCTCCCTGATTTTCATTTATACTGCTGTTCAGATGTGTGCATTGTGAGCTTGCTAAAGTGTCACCCAAATCAAACTTTGCAATGCAGCACTTCTTGGCTGAATGACAAGTGTGTAACACCAACTGGGGAGGTTTTATCTCATGCGTGTGCACCTCCTCAGCCCCCTACGTATGTATCATAAGGCTTTCTCGGCTCCTGTCACCAGTTAATAGTGCGATTTATATAGCTACAAGCTGGATTTCCATGTAAATGCACAGCTATGTCACACAAGACAAGTGGGAGATTAAGATGGAGAGCAGGGATGCAGCAGCGGCATCCATCCTACTATATTCATCTGCTGCTGCTTCCGTGTGCCTCAAACGCCTCGCAGGAGAATTACACCGTTTTTTTGTTAAACTGATGAGTGTGTGATCTGTCACTCTTCTCCCCTCTCACTCTCGACTGTGTTTTATGTGCACTCTCTTCTCATTTGTTGGAGTATATACTACTTGTAGACTGCCCCTTCCTCTCTATTTCCTCCTCCGTGAATAAGAATCAGGTGTCAGTCTGGAGAAAGTGATGAGACACGTGTGGTCGTCTTAATGACACATCCTGGTGCTAAGTTCCTATTGATTTTGCCCTCATCTCTGTAATGTGAGTAATGAGAGGAGAGATGCTGCGGGTCAGATACATAGGTGCTCACGCCACGAGAACCTGTTTCACATCATGTTTCCTCAGCGGAGATGAGGAAACTATTGCTTTTCACACATCATTCATCATTCAACAACAGCTGCAGGAGAGGTGCTACTGTAGTGTACGTTGCCTGGTTCTGATTTCTGCTGCTGACTTTGTACTGTAGCAAAGACCAAGATATCTGTTTGCTTTCTAGAGATGGCTGTGCACAATGGTCTGCATTAGCAAAGTGAAAGTTTTTGCCTAATTAACGGAATCCTGGATCATAGTACGCTGTTTAAGGCTGCAACTACCGACTATTTTCATTTTAGATTAATTGATTGGTCTATAAAATGTCAGGAAAGTAGTGAAAAATGTCAATCACAATTTCCCAGAGCCCAAGGTGACATTTTCAGATTGCTTGTTTTGTAAAAAGCAACTTTCCAAAACCTAAAGATATTCAATTTACTGTGATATTTCAAATATTCCACTTCGTCAAATGTGAGGATTTTCTGCTTCTCTCTTTTTTTATGTTTGCTTCATAAATCACTTCAAATGAATAGTTTGACATTTTGGGAAATATGATTATTCCCTTTCTTGCAGAGTCGGATGAAAGGACAGTAACACTTTGTTTTGATAGTCCATCTGTTGACAAGTTATCAGTAGCTATTTAGTAGCATGTCAACAGTGTATCAACTGACATTCAACAACACTGAAACCACTAAATCTTTAGTTTACTATCTGTTGATCATCAACTAAAGACTGGATCAAAGATTAGTTGACGATCAACAGATAGTCAACTAAAGATTAGTTGCTTATCTCTTGATTCTCAACTATTCTAGTTGACTATCAGCAGACTGTTAGTAGGCATTCTCCGCTAACCGTTTGTAGACGTGTATTAGGATTATCCAATTGAAGTGAAAAACAGTTGAACAGTAGAAAGTCTATAACTCAATCAAGAGAACACATACTGTACTTTCATCCACTAATTATGTGCAACAGACATACAAACCATTTGGGTTAGATTGATCATATATTGACATGACCCCGCTGACTTTCAACCGACGGATTGATTTTGAGTAGTTGATAGTCAGCTTAGAAGATGCTGACACAATCTACAGATAGTTAGTTGAATATTGGTTAATAACCTGTTGCAAAAACATATTGACAGTCAACAGACACTTTTTTGTAAAATCTGTCGATCAACACTTGAAATGCAGCTTATAGTCTACTGGCAGTTACTTGAAGGCATATTACTTACTGAACTAGTGTTGTTGAATGTCAGCTGATACAATGTTGACAGTTGCTACTGATAACTTGACACTCTAGTCATCAGATGGGCTATCAAAATAAAGTGTTACCCACATAACCCCCCATAAAACATTGAATTGTCAAGATATATATGTATAACAACATAATGTATTAATTAATGAGCTATAAAGTTATATTCTCTAAGATTTTCATTTAATTAAATGTTTGTTAAGTCACTATCTATCGCCAAATTATGCAACACAATGTTGATTGAGCCTATGGCTCACTGATGAAAGCCCCTGCATTTGCAGTATTACAACCCGGGTGTCGGGAGCGACTTTCCCTGAAAAATCACAAATGGCGCACAGTTAAGTTTTTAACAAGGCTTTTAACGCAACAGACTCGCTCTTCAACTCACCTGTGTGTGAAGCAGCGTACTGTTTTTTTCCGGTCTCTGCTGGCGTTGTGAGTAAACTGTTATTATGGCCGAACAAAAAACAGAAAAGGTCGATGACTACAGGCGATGAAACTTGAAACTGAAACTGAAGTGAGGTCCAAAAACACACCTGCAATTGCAGATTATCGCCGTAGGTGCCGCGAAAGACAACGAAATGAAAATCTTCAAGATTATAACTTTAAAGGTGCTGGTCGGTGGATTTTGCTACCTTTGGATAGTTAGCTGCTTTTCCTTGTTTCTGGTCTTTATGCTAAGCTAACCAGCTGCGAACTCCAGCCACATGTTTACTGTACAGACATGACGGTGGTATCAATCTGAACATCTGTCAGCAAGAAAGCACATTTCCCAAAACATCAAACTATTCCTTTAAAGGATTAATCAGTTGTTGCCAATGAATTTTCTGTTGATCTAATTGACTAACAACATCAGTGCTGAAATGATTCATCTGTTTTCTTTTCTCCTCTTTTTGGAAATGGAAATGTATCATTCCACTCAATAAAAATAAAATACTTTTTATCAGTAATTCTGCAGTCCGCAGTCTCTATATGTAACAAAATGTTAAAACTGTGAGAAACAACATTTGAATATTGTCTCTGCATTTGTGTGAAGTAGCCTCCAGAAAAGAAGATGAAACATGGAGGTTTTGTGGAGGATGAGAGGCCAATGACTCACCTTCACCCTCCACTGACGACAGCTGCCATTTTTACTTTTCAATCTCGCTCTTCCTGTCTGGTTGTGACATCCGGCTGTGTCATACTGAAATAATAATGAAAGACAGGCAGAACTACAAGGCCGTTACTCCCCAGAGCTACAAACAGATCCCTGACCATCTGCATAACTGAGTATTGGAGCCTTTTCATATTTTAAAATAATACTGCCATATCACCTGAGGGTAAAGCACACAGATCAAGGTAACATTATAAGATGATGAAGGGAAAGCAGCAGAGAGTCATGAACGCCTCAATTATTAGACAGCTGAGCCTTTACAGATCAATAAAATGTACTTAATATGCATTTAGGATGATTGATGGCTCATTATAAAGTATAACATCAAAAACTATAAACAGGACCGAAAAATAACTGAATGCTTTTTTCTTTATCCTCTTCCAATATACACAGAAATACTAACAGTTGTCACAATACTAGGGCTGAAACTACCAATTATCATTAGTAGTTAGTTTTTTGATTAATCTGTAAATTGTTTGGTCTATAAACAGGGTTTCTGCAGGGTTCACCAAGTTCAATTTAAGACTTTTTAATACACAAAAAAATGCAATTTAATACCGGTTTCACAGTCATGTCAGCCAAAGTATGAAAGTAAATTGGAAAACCAGTCGGGACAATATGGCAGAGAATGATTTATTATGTCATATTTTAATTACTTCCCAGCAGTATATAACAATAATTACTGATTAATTAAATTAATGTGCTCTGGACCCAGATAAGCATCAAAACAGAGATGGATGGATGGATTAACCAATTAAAAGTGTGTAATTAATTGACGTTAATTTGTTAATAGACTATGAATCTGATTGATTATGAATCAATGGGCTTCTTAGCTACTGTAGCTGCAGCAGTAACAGAGTTTGCTACAGATCTGATGGTTCTGACTAAAACTCCACAAAAACGGATTAAACAGCCTCTGTTGAATCAAAACAATCAAACACTTTTAGTTTATAGGTGTGTAACGTCTCCCGACAGCCAACAATCGGATACAAAAACATTTTACAACCAACATCACTGCCCACAGAGGGCAAGAGAAAAGATTTAGGACTTCTGTAAATTATATTTAAGAGTTTTTAATACTTTCCGAGGCGTTTTGTGAGGAACCTGAATTCAGTGCTTTTTAAGACCTGTAGATGCTCTGGCAAAATGTCAGAAAAGAAAGAAATGCCTTTCCAAATTTCTCACAGCCCAAGGTGATGTCTTAAAATGTCTTGTTTTGTTAGACCAACAGTCTAAAAACCCACATTTACAGTCAATTTACAATAATATAAAACACTGAAAAGCAGAATATTTAAGCTGGAGCCAGTGAATGTTTGCAATGTTCGTTTGATACTAACTTAACTTAATCCATATTGTTAAATTTTCAGTTAACAGAATGATTACTGGTGTTAACACTACATGATGCACAACTCTCCTGTCTAAATTAATGCCTAAAAACAAATTAGGAACTGAACAACTTGGGAACCAAGTGTTAAAGATCATTCTCGACCTCTAGTAGTTTTCCCCCCAAAAAACAAAAATCTACTTACTAGCTTTTTCTGGAGCTTTCAGTCACACTTCAGTCTTCAACGGCAGATGGATTTTGCTCAGTTGCCATGCAGATGGTTGAGTTGTCATCACATGACCTAAGTGTGGACCTTCAGTCATGTGATAACAGGTGTATGAAGACCATTAGATATGCCTAAAAGCTCTGGAAAAAGCTAGTGAGTGGACCATGAATTAAGATTTTTTGGGGGGGGAACCATCACATGGTGATCACATTGTATAGGCTTAAATGTTATTGCCATACAAGTCAATACATTTAAGATCAATTTTAATTGACAAAACAATCTCACCTCAAGGTCCATTTAGTAGCTGTTCTGGAGCTTTCAGTCGTATCACACAATCTTCCTCACAGGATGGAAGTTTGGCCAGTTGTCATGGAGTTGTTGATCTTTTTTGAGCACTTTAAGGACTTCTTAAAGTTCATTCTTGACCTTGGATACAACAGTTGATAAAACGATCTATAACTAAAACTATCGTCTCCAAGGCCAAAAATTAACTCTCAATCTCATAAGTCTTAATATTTATCATGGGATCTAACATACCAAAATTATTTCTTGTGCTCAGAATGCAAATTCTGTTTGTATCCGCAGTCCTTCATTTGAAATCTCTTTGCTTTCTTACTTTATACTTGGTGTAAAATCGACTTTGCATAAATGAAAGAATTTCAAACAATCCAATCTGGACGCGGAGGAGAAAGCTGTTCATATTTATTACAGCGCTCTCTTTCTTAGCAACCATCACCAGGTTGTGAGACTTTCTCTCCTCTTCTTCATTTTTGTTTTCTTACTCAAAGTTTGAGGAAAAAAAACCACGCTTAACTTTAAAAATGCACTAAGCGAGCACCACTGAGCATGATTTATGCCACAGCTATTGTTGCAGATGAGAACGAAAATCTGTGTCTGCTAAAATTACTATTATCCTTCCTGGGAATGATTGACATTACAAAGGCTCACAGACAGGCAAGCAGTTAGAAATCCAGGGTTTCCATGGAAATTGGACAACCTGTCAGATGCACACACCGTCTCCGAAACACCATGTGTGTGCTTGTGTTTGTTTGTGCGTAAATCATTAAATTTAGCAGGCTGCCACATGGGGCTAATGTCGACGTTGTTCCACTTCTAAAAGACAACGAGCGTATGTGTGTGCGTGCGACGCTGTTCATTGTTTGAACAACCTGTGTGACATATTCAGAGCATCCTGCCTGACTCTTCAGCCTGAAGTCTCTCTGCCTCTTTGGCTGCTCTAATATTGTCCTGTCACTGGTTTCTCCCCACCAAGTCAGGTGTGAAGGAAGAACAGACGCTGATCTTTATTAGCATAGGGAAACCATAGTGACAGAGGAGACAGCCAGAGTACATCACCTCGCTGAAAGGCTGAGTATATTCAATTCCGTCTGCGAGTGCTGAAGTAGGAGCGAGAGGTGCAGAGGAGATGGAGTCAATTTTGAAGTGGGTTTAAGAACAAACAAATCCATCTGAGATCAGGTATCTTTAATTTTCATTGTATCTGCTGCCATACTTGTACACTCCGAAAGTATATGGGGGCTCGGATCCAATGGCTGCTCTGTCTTTTGAAATACAAGACTGGAACAGAAAGAAAACAACATTTAAAAAGCCTCCCTGGATTGTTTGAAATGTTTCCAGTAAGACAACAACAGAGCAGGTGTGCAAGTCAACTCAAGCAGCACCGATTTCAAGGATGTCTTTGTGGTATAAAATAAGCTTTGACTCAGCTCTGCCAGGCATACCTTCAAGGGTTTGTAACAGAAAAGCAGATCCTGGGTGTTTAAACAGTATTACAGAGTAATTGAGGAAGCTCAGTATATAATAATAATAATAAAACAGGCAGTTAAAGACGCAAATACATTCCTTTAATTCAGTGTTTCATCTTTAATCATGGTATCAAAATCCTACCAATTGAGGGAATAAAATGAGCTTGCTCTCTCTGAAAGGGAAATGAGATTACAGGAAATAAGAAACCGGGAGGGAAGAGGAAGAAGAAATAAGCGATGCATAAATAATGTATAAGAAAAGCTACTTGGTGGCTGACGCAGCAGCTGCCTTCCGATATACAAGGTTTCATTTCCAACTCCATCTATTTTCCACTCCAGCCGCGAGGGAGAGTGGCAGCGGGCACCCGATGGGCGGGTCCTCGCGCCAAGGAGCAAAGATAAACTACCGCAGGTTCAATCCATATGCTTTGAGCATCAGTCACTCCCCTCAACAATGAGCCTAATGCAGAGTGGTTACACATGGAGAGAAAGGGAGAGATAAAAAGAGGAAAACACGTCCCAGCACAGAAGAGATTCATTTGGGACGGCCGGCGGCTTACTGGGTTATCACTCACTTATCGCTGCTGTAGCGCGAGACGTGGAATGGCCGGGGAAATAGCTGTCCATCACCCAGAATACAATCAGTGGAGTACACGGCTGGGGAGCTAATGGATGTTTCCACAGGGAGGGCAATTTGGTGAATGGGAAAGTAGATGGGTCCATCATGTGAGATGGGATTATGTGCGATTGTTATCCTTCACGAGCGTGATATGACGGTCAAGGGGTGTAATGTATATGGACAGGGGAGACATTAAATAGTAATCTCTCCACAGCCCACTCGCAGCCAATCAGCCTGCCCTCGTCCCACATCTTTTTTCTGACCGAGCAGACGTTCTGAGTAGCACTTAAACAAAAAAGGCTGCTGCTGAAATATGCAGAGGAGCGCGCTCTCGAAAATAAATTAAATTCTTATCGGCGGACTCAATTCAGTGCATTTTAACCAAATCAACGCAATTATGGAATGGCTTGGCAAAACAGAAGTTTCGACACAAAAAATAAATATAAGTTGAAGTCCTTGTCTAAAAGAATATATAAAACAGTTAAAAATGGCCGTACTCTTAGTTTCATGCCCATGCAGAGTTGGGGCATCACATATCTGATGCATGATTTTCAAGTATTTGTCTCTTCTCTTTCTTGTTACATCCAGAATAAAACACAAATGTTTATATTTCAATAGAGAGCAATCATCCAAAACAAAAAAAAAAGGCACCAATTGCATCACACAGCTTCTGGCCAAGCTGTTGTGGTGCCATACATCATCTCCTTTCCATTTTCAGGAAAATAAGCCGGTCACAAATTGCACCGTTCCTCCAATATCCCTTCAGTAAAAGCTCCTGAGCTGCAGCTTCATGTCGTCCGATATCCAGCGGCGTAAACGCTGAGGCCTCAGAAGATGTGTTTGAGGTGCTTGACGCCGTACATCTTGAAAAACACCAGGAGGATTAGAGTCCACAGGCCCAGGATGAAGCCATCAGGAGGATGCCAGTCTCTCTGCTTTGGTTTCTGAGGGGTGGGGGGGGAATGAGGCGAGGAAAAGTGAGGTGGGGGTGGGGGAGGAAAGCGGAGAGTAGCAGGGGGGTGAGATTGCAGGTTAGTAATAGTGTGTATATTTCTCCTGTTGAGGCCACCGCTGATTGTTCTGTCATTCACACAGGCAGGCAGGCGCAGAATCACGTATACACTCACTTTATCTCTTCACACACTTTATGTACACTATCTGCTGTCTCACACACACAAACACAAAGGTTCACACAAAAAGCGGGTGGTAAAGCTCATCAGTACACCTCCCCTGTCTTGTGTTTGTCCCATTCACTGCCACATCATCACTTTGTGTATGATTATACTTTTAAATCTCCCCCGTATTAAACATGCATCTCACAAGGAGCACATTTATATGCTAATGCGGCGGCAATATTCTGCGGAGAGATGAGGTTTAACCTCTAAAAAATCTTCCTAACTCCTCCGCTGGCGACAAAGCTATAGATAGGCTATGAGGACGCACTTAAGAGATTTCTGTTATCCCTCGCTACACAAGCTGCCATTATCCAGTCAAGAAATCACCAGTCAGAAAAGGCATTCCCCAAAGCCAAAACCCCAAGACTTGGCAAAGAGGATGAACACACAGCACATACTCCAAGTCTGCCTGAGCCACAAACTGTACACACAACGTAAGGACGACGTACAGTGAAGCTGCTACACAAACACTTTTCTCTAGCTTGCCTTAGAGCTACTATAGTACCCAGTGTATATTTACTCTTTCTAAAGTACATTCATACCGGCTTGACACTCACGCACTGCAGTGGGAGTTGGAGGCTGACAGCCGACTGACAGGCCCTGGAGGATTAAACGCTGGTGTGAAAGCCCAGTCCAGGGTCATTATTACCCACGAACTTAGTCCGGCTACAACCATAAGACAAGATACAAAGTTATCTGTCATACAGCATGTGGATCGAATGAAACCTGAATTAATAGAAGTACTACAAGTATTTAGTTTTTATTTCACTGTTGTAGTCAGCACGCTGACTGTATGTTTCAGGCTCACTGCTCTCTTTTAAAACAAAATAACAAACATCTGTTAATCCCGCTGTACACTACCTGCCCAGCACCAAACAAAGTTAGTGACACAGTGGAGCATCTAGCAAGCTTGACCCAGCTACTTTTCCCAGGTTGATACCAAAACAGAGCTAAAAGGATAGTGAAGATCCTATCGATCCACTTGTGTCAGTAGCATCAAGTATAAAACTATTCTTTTATTCAATCTTAGGCCAAGGGAAAGTTGTTGTGCAGCTATTAATGTTTTGGCAACATTTAAGAAGTTTGGCTTCTTAAGCTGAATGAAAAAAGATTTTGTAGAAAAACATGTTGATATTCTTCAAAGTAAGGTATCGAGAAAAAAGTTTCCGGTGTCTGCACAGAAACTCAGATATGTGGGCACTATACTTAAAAAAAATTCCCACGATACCCAGCGCTAAAATCACATTCATCAGGTGGGCAGAAACACAACTCAAAACAAATAATCTAAAATAAAAACAAAAAGTCCTCTACAGTATAATTCAGCCAGGAGCTGGTCAAGTACAAGCAGTGGAAAGAAATGTAAATAAATACCAAGAAGTTCTAAGTTATTGCATAGCTGAGGGTTTTTTTTAGTGTGGGGCAAACTCTTTCTTCTTTTGTGAAAGATAATGTTGCTGTTTGCAATTTGAGTTTGCTAACAAGTTAGCCATTGCAACTTTCTAAGCCAGGCATGTCTGAATCTGTCCACCAGTATTAGACTTTTTCTGCCCTATAGTCGCCAAAAATGAATTTACGACATCATACCCAAGAGTATCCTTCATTTAGCTATAGAGCCAAACAGCATTCCCAAATTCCTAGATCCGTATTTCAAACTTCAGCACAGTTCAGAAAAAAGAAAGCTGGAAAAAAACTTAAGAGGCCTTGTTTTGGTACTATAGACACTATAATATAACCAGGGTATGTACCTTTAATGAGTTAAACGCAGTGCAGACAGAATAATATTTCATCTAATTTTCATTCATATTTCATCCTGATGACTGGTGGCATTTCAGTGTTGAAACTGTCTAACTGCCTTGCAATTTACACGTAAATGAATCTGTAGAACTCGAGCGAACATCTAATATTTTGCTGAATTTCCCCTTTTATGAGAGGTTGAGAACAGCTGAATTGGCATATGTACAGTGGGCTCCTTTGCAGTACAAATAAGAGACTGGCACATACACTCCATTGTTGATTGTATTAAATACGTGCGGTGTCTGAAATTACCACCCACTAAGCACCAAATGCCATTAAAATGTATCTTTGGCAGCTAAAACCTCCAAAACACTGGCTGAGACTGTGACATTTGAATGCATCACAGTTTTTCCTGTTCCTCAAACTATCTCCCTCCTGACCGCTGCGTACTCTCTGAGACCGAGCCATTGTTTTACTTTGATTTGGACAAACAGGCACTTCAATGGCTGACTGTAATGCTACAAAAAGCAGCATTATCTCATCTTCTGGAGAGGGGGTGATGATGAACTTGACCCTCCGCATGAAACAGAGTCTTAAAGTAACACGCTGCACCTGATTTTATTCATGAAATAGCATTTAGAACAGGCATGATTACATGTTTCTTCGAATAATGAATATTTATTACTTTTGCTGGTGAACATTATTCTAATTTCTTATTAGTTTAACAGCTCTTGGTAAGTGAGGCGAAAAGTTAATTTCAGGAACTGTGTGTGGCTGTGTACTCATGCCTCTGTCAACCTCTTTGTGCACGGCACTGTCTTCACAAGGCTGTCTTTTCAATCCAAACTCCGGGCTACGTGACGACGCTGCCGATTTCTAATGTAGAAAGACTGAGGACAGCAGTAAAATTGGATTATGTCTGACTCCAAATTTATTTAACAGCTCAATCAAGTCAAATCAATAAAGCCCCACTGCCATCCAGAATGCTAAAGTGGAGACAGCGAGGCGTTTGCAGCAGATATCAGCTCCAGGCTCGGCACATTGTTGGACAGAGTCAGGGCTGGAGGTCCAAGGCCTCTGATTTAAAGCTGTATTCACACTGCAGATATTAGAGAGTATTTTCTGCTTATTCATTTTTTATTGGCCAACAATATCCAGCAATAACTACATATGAAATGGAATCAGAAGAAAAAAAGAGAACTGTAGTTAAATTCAGGCTTGGAGAGGAGCTGTGGCATATCAATCATGTTGTGATATGGGCCAGTCCTCCAGTCGGTCACCTTTCCTACAGACACTATATCTACAGTAGATAGTGTCTGACAGACACCAAGCTGCAGGTTATGCGGTGGAGAGAGCGCAGTGCTTCAACAGACACTCAAACCATAAAGGAATGTTTTCAGCGTTTGATTCAATGTCGCTTTTGTGAGAAAGTGAGAGAAACTACAGGAAACATCGCAGACGACAGATTTTGGTTTCCTTTGTCTGACATCAGACTAGCAGACGTCAAAGTGGGTGTTTAGTCCAAAAATAGCCCTGAGTTAAAGGCCCTGAAAACCCACTTTCACAATCAACTTCTTACTGAGAACAATGAATGAATGATGGGAGCCAACGTGAAGACACTATTTTCAGCTGAAGTTGGAACATTTTCAGTTATTTGAGAGATTTCCGCACTTGTTCTTTCTCTGTGCTCTTCTCACTGGTTTGAAATGGGGCGGGACTAAGTTGGAAAAACACGAGCTGAGGATCTGTTTGCTCATGTTGCCAGGCCATTGTCAATCAAATGTGATCAAACCGCACCTGCACATTGCAAACAAAGCAGATTAGACGCATTTTGAGTGTTAAACTCTCAATCGACACTTCAGGCCAACGCATCGTCTCAGGGGGTATTTTAATGTCTTGTGCTTGTGGTTTTTTTACCTATAGATATTTTTCTTTTATAAATACTTAGCTGTAGGTATGGTGTGTTGAAGAAAAAACATCAGTAATAATGTTATGTGAAATTATTTATGGCCTCTGCCCAGTTACAGTACAGTCCAGCGCACCTGCAGAGCAGCCGATCTACACTCACCTCCCATTAACAGCCTATATTAGTCTCATGTTTCACCTACAAGACTCACGTTTTAATGCCTCTGTTTGTCATCTGTGATGAACATGAACATGATTTCCACACAGTCAAAGAGAGAAAAAGTATGCATCCTGGGTATAGTTTAATTATAAAATCCAAGGGCACCACTGAGCGTCTCTCTTGCTGCTGACAGCCCTGCGAGCCAAAGACTCAATCACATGGGGAGGGGGGTAGAGGTGGTTATACCAGCGTCTGATTCAAAAGTAGTTTAGCCGACTTGGCTGGCATTCAGCACCGGAGCTGAGAGCATCAGAGCAGCAGACAGAAACGAGCCACACTGCTCTGCGTCACTCCGTCCTCTGTTTCCATCATAGTTAGTTTGGTCACTTTGAGATAAGACTCAGTTTGTGGTAGTTCACAGCCTGCCGTGCTGTTCTTGCATTGCTGTGTGGACAATGATGCAGCAAAAATTGATTCAACTGGCAAAATGCGAGTCGACTTGGGGGGTATTCTCGACTGCTGATTCAAATCAACGTTTAGGGGGCAGCCCTACTAAGGTAATTTTTTCCTAATTTTGAATTGATTGTTGCTTATTTAGTTGTGGATACTTAATGTTACAGAAAATTACTTAAAGTGGCAATATTCTGGGGTCGCTCGTAGTGATGAACCTACAGAGAATTATCACATGAATATGCAGCTCTTCTCAGCTTTAGGGAGCTTTATAGAGAGTTTCAGCTCATCGTTTAGCTGTCCAGCCACAATTTTACAGTTTTGGTTCTTTCTCACCACTCTCATATGTCATTTTTGGATGCAGCAGGCAGCTGTTTTCAGTGAAAAAGCTGTAAAAAGCCACTGTACACTACCTGCTCAGTAGCAAACAGCAGACAGACACAGTTAGCGACTATCTGGTGAACATAGTGAACCATTTAGCAGCTAAAGAGCCAGATATTTCCCTCAGGAGGTGGGGGAGACCAAAGACAGAGCTAAAAAGGAGAGTGACTATTGGACTTATATTCACACGGAGGCCATAAACATGACTCCAAATGAATGATAATGTTGCTCCGTAACTGCTGGATGTGTCAATAAGGAACTGTTTGCTAACAAGTTCGCCACATCAACAGTTCAGTTCAGTTTTATTCGTCACATATAATCATACTGGGTATGATCACCGTGAAACGTGTGACCGTTATCTCCTTTAATTATGCAATAAAAAAATAAGTGTAAAATAGAACAAGAATAAAGAACAAAATAAGCAACAGATAAAAATGTTAACTATAGTAACTATGAATAATAATTAATTAAAAATAAGTCTTTGGGCAATCCTTAGGCAGCGTCCTCATTCAGGATCCTCGTGGCCTGAGGGCTCTTCCTGAGCCTCTCAGCGCTGGACTGGTGCATCCAGTATCTTCTTCTCGACCACAGCAGGGGGAAAAGGCCGTTGGCCGGGTGATTGGGATAATAATGATTCTCCTAGCCTTAAGGTGTATCACACACATGTCGAAGTTTTGTTCCCCCAAGTGGTCAAAAGCTCAAAGCTGTCTAATTCTTGACTATATTAAGCAAAGACAAATTTGTTCTGTATCCTGAGTAAAATCAACTCTTTTAAAACTTAAAAATAAACTCTTCTGTAGCAGGTGACATTGGCCGTTACCATGGAAACGTGACTCTTAGCTCTGAGAAAGCATGGGGTTTGGGATTTGCCTTTTAAATTCGTTGTTAGATTTGAGCAACAGTAACTTCCATTACATTAGTCTAAAACTAGACTGGACTCTCTAACATATCTCTGTGTAACAATCTTTGAACAGACCTCCATCCTGAGATGATTGGCAAAATTATTTATGCCCAAATCATGTTCACTGTAAATAGCAGCCATGGTTGCAGGTTGGCTTTGACATTCTTAATTTTTCACTGACACCACAAGACGAATCCTGTCACAGTTTTGAACGCTGGTCGATTTTGACCCATCTCTTCTAGCTTAGCTGAAATAGAGCTCCCCAGATCCCAATCAAATTTTCCAGCATGCTTGAGTTGTCGTCCTCCATGTTTTCCGGTCAAATGGACACAGAGCCATGACAACAGTGATATGTCTCATCGAGACGTTGACATAATCAGATGAATACTGATCTGACAGTTCAGACTGACATCGCACGGTCACTGATTCCAACGGCACAAATGTGGTCCAAATCATATATTCAGTGCTCTCACTACACTGCATGCATCAGATCTGTGCTACATAACAAAATCTGAGTTGGGACACTTTAAGCTACACCTTCGGTGACAAAGTGGCCGGCAGGAAGACAAGGAGAGGAACTGAGGGTTAAACACCTGGAGGACGAGGCAGAGCCCAGCCGGGGATGTTCATAAGAGACGACTGGGAGCGTGTGGCCATTGGGGGCAGTTGACCTCTGTGACAATGGGAGGCAGGGGTGTGCGTGACTGTGGCTCGGTATGTGTGTGCGCGTGTATATGTGTGCGCGTGTATATGTATATGTGTGCGCGTGTGTGTGTGTGTGTGCGTGTAAGTGTAAGTCCCTTGGGTAAGGAAGAGCAAAGGGAGATGGATCGACTGTGACAGGAAGCCACGTCAGCACAGCCGGCAGAGAGAGGAGCATATGTCGAGAGGGAAGAGAGGGAGAGAGACATTAGAAGAGACGTAGGCAACAGAAAGTCAGAGAAAAGAGGGTGATAACTACACATCTTCACCAAATTACATATAATCAACTATTATTATATATTATTATTATATATTATTATATAATTTGTCCTTATTTTTATTAATTGGTTATTCATTTAGTATATAAAATGTAGCTTGACCGATTCTTTTATTACTTGGTAAGCACATTTTTTTGATAAGTATCCCATAAATTTGGTTATTAAAGAATTGTGACCAATATACACTCCCTAGTCCTAGCTCCATATAAACAATCTAATACAATCCAGTACAACAGCTCTGCAACATGTACCTTTACAAAGCTTAAATGTATATTATTGAGGCCTCACTTAGTGGTGGTGTTGGACTGCATTATATTCAAATGTCCCCTCATGTCTGTAAATGTGGGTGGGTAAAACATTGGAAACACCCCTCAATATAATGCTGTCCAGTTCAACACCTCAATAATAAACAGTTAAATTAATACCTCTGACAGTGTCAATTAAAACTGAACATTATTATCTTAGAGGGAGAATTTATGGCTGAGCTGTTATATTGGATTGCATTAGATTTTACAGGTGTACCTAATAAAGTGAGCATACATACTGAGCGGGATACTTTTTTTCAGTTGAAAAATAAACTGTTACTGCTGTTGTTACTGCTTTCAGGTGGACAAACGATGTAATGGAGACAAATGGCACCAAACATATTTCAGGTCAGAAAACAGGTTGAGCTTCACCTGCACTGAACTTAAGGTTGGTGCTCTGCCTTAATTAAAGAAAAAGTCTCTGTTTTTCAAAAACAGTCAGGAAAAAAGTTGCTCCAGAGGTAAAAAAACAAAAAAACAAAAGAGTGGTAAAATAATTTTATGTACATTCATACATACATTACACATATAATTTATCAGCCCATTGATTGCAGATAAAATCTGCCCAAAGATCACTTTTGGCCACCTGGTTTTCTGCCATTAAACATTAAACATTTATTGTAAATTATCGACCTACATATACATTGATACCCATATATCTGTAATAAGCTAATATCAGCTGATATACTGGCCCGGCCGATTTATGGGTCTTGCTCTAGTGTAAAATGTGAAAAAATAGTGAAAAATTCCAGGGTCAAGTTTCTATAGTCCAAGGTGACGTCTTCAAATTGCTTCTTTTGTCTGATCAGCAGCCGAAATAGCTTTAGCTTGATAAATGACTTATAATATGACTTGTAACCTAAAATAAATAATCTGTTGCCAAAATTGTTATTTTCTGTCAGTCAACTAATTCCTTAAAAGCCTAATTGATACAACCCTAAGTTTAATAAGTACTTCTATAATTACTTTGAATATCAAATTTGAACAGCCTTAAACAGACATCAAGGCCACTAAAAATGGAAAGAAGTCTGCTCTCAGACATGTGCGAGAAGGTTTTTGACTTCCAAAGACGAATGAAAAGAATGCAGCTTCTCCACAACAAGAAAAAACAGACATGAGGGAGACAAAGGGAAAAAAATATTAGGCACAGAAACGAGAGAGGAAAGAAACAACTGAGAGAGAAGAGCAGAAAATAGGCAAGTGTTCGCTGACCTCCACTGACAGAACCATTCACATCCCCCTGCCAAGGACAGGGACCTAGACTCAAGCAGCCTCCCTCCATTACACACACTTTGTGTTGCGTATTCAATTCACAAGTAAAATCAATTAACAGCTACCTACCTGATTGATTGGAGCTAATTAATATGGCCATGCAGGATGCTAATGGTCGTTGAGGGAGGTCTCAAACGCCCTGCCAAACACTAGCACTCCAAGGTCAAAACTGCAGCAAATTTCTGTTGTGCAGAGCCGGATGACAGAACAGCAGCCATTGTGCACTGCCAGGACATGTAAGCCCTCGGCAGGTGCATTATTCTCTCATAAAGCATGTTTTGCTTTTCCAGACAATATTATTGGTAATTATTTAGCACAAGCAAACTCTAATTGATATTTGATTAAACGGAGGAGCTCATCGGAGTTTGGCCTGTGATCCACACAATCCCAACATCCACTATTGAAAAGTGTCAATGTTGCAGGCTGAGTGAGGGAAGGGCGATTTGGGGAGTGAAGGGAGGGAGGCAAAGCATTAATTTTCAGTTTCCATTTTCAATTCTCCGGAGCCATATGGTGTGGCGTCAAGCTGGCAAAAGAACAAATAACAATTTGACGCCAGAGAGCAGGACTCGCCGCAGCGAGGGAGGGGAAAAAAAGTAGAATAAAAAAAAAGGAGCTCCTTCTAGTTATTTCCAGAACTGAACATATTGTGATTAGGCGTTGGCAACGTGATGAAATGTGTGAGGTTGGAAAGAGAAGGCGGCAGCAAGAGGGGACTCACCCCGTCACCACTAGCGAGACAACTGCCAACGGTGACAGGGCATTAATCAACTCCTCACATACACACATCCACGTACACAATGAGGGGAAGTTTGTATACAGACGCCATACAGCACAGCCTTATATATCCACTGTCAGTCACTCTGATGACTTTTCTATTTACAAGCCGTCGCCTGGTCTACTGGCAAATGGAAAAACATTTTTCTTTGAAGATAAACACAGTGAGAAGATTTGTTTTTGTTGGTGGCACAACTGAAATCAGGTACAGACCATTTGGGAATATTTTAGACATCAAATCTTATGAGATTCATTCACATCTGGTTCTACAGTTGAGTGCCTCTGATCAGCGAACAACAAAGGCTGCTGCCACAGTGGCATGAAAACAAAGATATCTCAGAGAATTCTGCGCACAATATGACAGCTAATCAAAAAGTGGAGAGCTGTCAATAGGCTTCATGGACATTGGTCATTCTGCTGCAGTGCAGATGGATTATGGTGAGGGGGGAGAGAGATGACTCAGTCTGTCAGGACTCCCATCTTCAACCCAGCAGGAGTGCTAGCCGATAATCGAAATCTCTGGCAGGGGTCATCGGGTTGACGAGTGTGTTTGTGTGTCGTACGTGTGGGTGCATTTAAAAAGAGTAGGGGGGTAGGCAGAAAAACAAGAAACACAGAAAAAAGATTTATAAAGATGAATAGACAGCAGGGAAAAAAAAGACAAAAGACAGAGTGAACCAACATATGAAGCCAAGCAGCAGACGTCAGAGGCTTAATGGGGTGTGTTTGAGTGAGTGAGCGTGCGAGCTTTCAATAGTGTGATTGCTTCTGTGTATTGAAAATTACGGACACAGTTTATGTGGAAATCTCATATGAGCAGCGGGCAGCAGATCTGATCCCGGCCCGTGTTTGCCAGGCTTTTGAGGCAGTCCTCAGCGATCAATTTCCCAGAGTGCTGTTGGGTGCTGAGACCCCTCCTATTTCCCATCACGATACTCAATAAGCGTCTGACAGGGCTCAGGCCTGTGGTCACCTTCATTTCTCTTGGCCAGCTGACTGTGACTCCTTTGTTCACACTAAAGTCGATGTCAGCCAGTGATGTTTCCAACACAGGACCAGAGGATTTTCAGATTTCTTTTATTTTTTTTACCACTTACTCGGTTCAGCTGGATCTGACCTTTGGTATCAACACCAATAGTTTAGTATCCGTCTATATAGTGGAGACAGACATCACTGTCAAATCAAACGTCAGCAACTCCAACTCTACTGTAGTCACTGAAGTCTGAACCAGGAGCCTTTCAAACGGATCTATCCAACTCTTTTTGCAGTTTCATAATATGATGCCTCCGTGTCTGCTTAATAATCAAAAAAAGTCAAGGCATCATTTTACCTCTTTTTAGGGAAGTGGTGACTATTGTTCTGGAAACCCTACAAAACAGCTGCTTTGATCCTGCTTTGGCTCTAAAATCACTAGACCAGGTTTGACACTTGTGTTTAAGCATTTGAAGTGAGAAAAACAGTTTCTAAATTGTCACATTTTCCTCAGCGAAAACATATTAAATAGTCAGTTTTAATTTGTTTTAATTCAAAATCATAATCCCTAGGAGGCACTGCAAGATGACATCCCATGAGGTTTAGACAACATGCTTAAGACTTACTGTGCTGTATGGAAGATGTAACTTTTGTTCAAACAATTGTTGTGTTATCTTTGTTAAAATGACGAGGTGCTTGAATTACACTACAAAGGACAGCGGTAGATAACTATTGGCTAACTATTTAGCCAGAAAATCTCTGTTAACCTTGAGTTGTAACATTATCATTCATTTGTGTTTTTGTCCAATATTCACTCTCCTTTTTAGAGCTGCAATGATTAGTCGATTAATCGATTAGTTGTCAACTATTTAATTAATCGGCAACTATTTTGATAATCAACTAATCGTTTCGAGTCATTTTTTAAGAAAAAGTGTCCAAATTCTCTGATTTCTGCTTCTCAAATGTGAATATTTTCTGGTTTCTTCAGTCCTCTGTGACAGTAAACTGAAAATCTTTGGGTTGTGGACAAAACAAGACATTTGAGGACGTCACCTTGGGCTTTGGGGAACAGTGATCAACATTTTTCACCATTTTCTGACATTTTATGGGCCAAACAACTAAT
>NTHP01000062.1:423377-488861 GCA_003416845.1 Oplegnathus fasciatus
CCGCCCTTTTCACTTAGCACAGGAGATCAGCTCTAATTCAATTCAAACCACTTTCCACTTTATTTTCCATAAAGACATTTTTGGAGAGGATTTTTCAATCCACTCAGCTGATTCTAATGGATGTGACTGCCCCTCCCCACATCCAGCTCTGGTATCACTGCTGTCTCCAGCTGTCATCTTTAGGTCAAACAAATTTCCTTTTAACATCTGCTTTACTAATGGCCCAAGTAGTTTTTGTAGACTCTATCCAGTGCTGCAGGTCACAAATTAGATTAAATTTACTTTACAACTTAATGGGATATGAATTCAACTTTAATTTGATACTTGCTATTATCTTGGGAGCCCGGTAACCCACAGGAAGGCATGTTTTGGTCAACAAGCACCTATGGCTGGAAGTGAGTGAACTACACAATGTCATTATACCGTTAAGCCCATGTATAATGAAGAGGACTGAGGGGGTCCATTAAAACGTCCTCTCTATCAAGTGCAATTCACTTAATGGAAGAGCCTGTTCTGAGGAAAAATGGCCGTTTACAAATGGGTGAGAGGAGAAGAGAGAATAAGAGAGGCATGAGAGAGCGAGAGGGGAAAGCAAGCAAGAGAATGAGTAAGAGAAAGCCATACACACTTGAACACACATGTACCCATCTTCTCTAAATATCCTCCTCCACTTGTCTGAGTGGCCGAGCGAGCCGACAAAAGTGGATTAAAGCAGCACTGTATTTAATAACAGGTTGTTTCAGAGGACATCTGTGATCTTTTCTCTGTAGGAACACACGGAGCTCACTACAACCCATTTTCAGCTCTTATGAAACGCTGTTATTTAACGGTGTCCAGACACAGGTCTCATAAAGATCCTGTGTCTCTTCGTGATTGTTTTTTGAGATGATCCAGATGTGTTGGCAAAGGGTTTAACCAAGAAAAGCCCAATTCTTATGAGATTTATTTCTTTAGGGAGGTGGGAGGATTACCGTAAGTAGAGCTGCAACTAACGATTACTTTCATTACTGATAATCTGCAGATTATTTTCCCAATTAACTGACTGTGAAAAAGATCAAGTGAAAAATGTTATAATTAGAGCCTAAGGTGACAAATTGAAATTGCTTGTTTCATCCAACCAACAGTCTAAAATCCAAAGATATTCAGTTTACTATCATATATGACAAAGAAAAGCAGTACATCTTCACATTTAAGGAGGTGGAACCAGTAAATGCTTGAAAAAATTAATCGATCATCAAAATAGTTGAAGGTAAATTTTCTGCGGACTGAGTAATCGATTAATTGACTAATTATTTCACTAGTATTTTACTGGCAAGTGATTTTAATCCCATCCAGAGCACAAATGTGACGTTTTATCACATATAATTACAGCCCCAATTACCTACTGTATTTCAGGCACAGTTGCTAGTCTTTCCCAGTATTTAAGTCCAGGGAGACACTTGTATTTTTGCATTTTTGTGCATAAAGCTGGATTTTGTGTCACTGAATTTCATCAGCTCAGCACACACTTTCAATTTTGCGTAACAACTGAAGAAGTAGATGCCAGCTTGTTGACAACAACATTCAGTCAACTCATACAATGCAGGAAAACAAGAATAAACATTACGAGTGCAAGAGCCTGCAACATAATCAAACGGGCTGTTTTAATTTCATTTTACAGGTGATGCTGTCATGCCTAATCTGCTAAACTGTTATTATGTGTAGTGAGCTGCACATATTCAACACTGTCACCTTGAAAACACCAGTTCTTGGATTCTTCTTACAGTATATAATAACACTAAATCACATTATTTGATAAGCACCCTGGTGATGAAAGTTGTGGTTTTCCCTCAGAATATCCTTGCATACCAAAAATCCCTCTCAGTTTTCTAGTGGCGACAATACAGTCCAGACCTATGAGAAGCACAGCAAGTATTTCATTACCCACATCTCCATGTAATATTAATCTCGTCCGCCACTTAATGCTAACGACACACTGTAATGTGACATGCAAAATGACGGAAAGTGTCATTAGCCTCCATAATATCTTTGAACTTTCTCAATAGCGTTTTCTATCATTCTTAAAAGTAGAAAGTCGCGACTAGAGCTTTGCTGCATCAGTAAACTTAGCTCCATTAAACATCAAATGAATCAGGGGATTGCTGGTTTCTTACATCAGAATTGAAGATAAAACGTCTCTCTCTAGGACTGAATTAGGGCAACAGCCAGCTCGATAACACTGGTGGTGTGTTTCTGTGTTGCACTGGGGATCAGCAGATGTAATGTGTCGGGCCTAATCAATAATAAAGTAATAGTGGAAGTTGTGTGCAATGACTAACCAGCCTGAGGCCAAAACAGGCGATAACTAAATTCAGTATGGCAATTGCCGCTAATTACTAATTAGCAGCCAACTGCATTAGATTCTTTGACTATAATACCTCCCAGTGGCTCAATTAAATCCCAGCTTAATGAAATTAATAGAAGTGGGGGACTGTTTGCATTTTGGTGCTTTAGCTGTGCGTTTCCAGAAACTCCTGGTTACTGTCCTCATTATGGGATTAGTGTGTCTGCGAACTGGCTAATATGAGAGAGCAAACAATATGTCACCAGGCAGACACAGAGGATGAGCTGATGATGTTCAAACGTTTGACAACTCTCTACAGCCATCTAGTGGCCAAATATATTTATCGCAGCATGTGTCAACCTGAGGCATTGACAGAATGCATTTTGTACAGTTCACCACAAGGTGGCGCCATACACAATCCATCAGAAACACTGCTGCTCACTCAATACCACTTATGAAGAGTTACTGAACTATAGCCTGAGGCCAGGCAAGGAAAACGTCCAATTATGATCTTCACTTTGCTGCGAATTAGAACGCTAAGTGCTGGTTCTAATTATAAACAGCAGTAAACTCTAAATGATCTAAATCTAAGTGAGCTATATTATTACCTCAAACGATCATGTCATTGGTCAGCCTTACAGTTCAGGTTTTAAATCACCTACGGGGTAGTCATAGCGACATCCACTGTGCGGTTTACTCTCCCAGAAACAGGCCACTCAACACATCATTAGTAGAGAAATCAATGTCCCTAATGCGAGATGCTCTAAATAGAAATCGAAGTCTAGTTAGTTGGGAACCAAACATAAAACAAATTTGGCCCGAAGCACTTCAATTAAAACAAAGAGAAGCTGACCTCAATTAACGGTTTTACATCCAGATTGTCCCGATATACCTCAACTTTTACTTCCCTGAAGTAATAGTAGGATTACTGTTATTATTTGCATCGGAATGCTTTTTGCAACGCATTATAACATCATATGTTTTTTAGTTCTTCCCTGATATAGAATATCATGTGTTTAGGCTTTAAAAGAAAATATCTGATTAAAAATTAGATTAGAAACTGATTTGTCAAGCCTTGTTGAGAGTGGAAGATTGTTCCAGATGGCTTTCAATGAAAAGGTTAAT
Organism: Oplegnathus fasciatus; assembly: GCA_003416845.1. NCBI lineage: Eukaryota > Metazoa > Chordata > Actinopteri > Centrarchiformes > Oplegnathidae > Oplegnathus > Oplegnathus fasciatus. The sequence goes on from NTHP01000062.1 coordinate 426,826, forward strand.
CTACCTTAAGTCAGGTTTAAGACACTTTTTCTATGACATGTCTCATATAGAAAACTATGCACAGTTAAGCATCCAACTACTATTTGAGAAACTTATTATCAGAATTAGAATTTATTGTCATGTAAAAAAAAATAAAGACAAACAAATAAACTAAGCTTACGTCTGCTCCACCTGCTCGATGGGGTCGGTCAAGTTGATGGTTTCCATGGTGATCTCGACTTTGCGGACACTACCGAAGAAATCTGTGATGAGGACACTTCCTGGGTCCCTCAGAAAAAGGTCAGTACGGTGGCCCGGAGTGGACACACACTGACTCTTGGGACATACTTTGAACTGGGGAAGCAGACAAAACACAAGCGGTGTGTCAGAAATATTCAACTTAGCTCTACTCCCATTAGACCCACCCACTCAACAAAACCAAAACAAATATTCTAAGAGTGTAAATACAGTAAATATCTACTTATGGTGCTCCCAGGAGCTTTAGCTAAAAGCATTAATTACATGACGTAGGTCCCTTTTGCCAGGAGACAGGGGAATTTAATACTCAGACAGTGTCTAAGAGTTTGTGTCCCCTACTTTTCATACCACAGATAGCGAGCTGCAGCTAGTAGCCGGGTGCATCCAACAAGACTAGAGCTGCAGTGGGAGGTGTTAAAATATGTGACAGTGTGGGGAAAAGATTAGAGGCCTGGAGCCTGACATTTGTGCATGTCATCGTCAATTACAAATCTTTCCATGCCTGGTGTGTTACCACTTGTGGGTTAATCCTCTTAAGTGTGTGATTCATCAATGTGTTGTCCGATTGGGCTCTCCATTTGAAAAGAAAATAAAATCATTAAACCGAGGTGAACGTTATCTCTGTCAGCCAAACAGGACTTGAAAAACACAGGACTGGTGGAGGATTTTGTTGGAAAGGTGGAGGCAATTTTTGTTTCATCAAAGGGCAAGCCTTTGCAGACTGGATTTTTAAAAAAAAAAAGAAAACTTTGTGAGCTTGTCCGGGAAATCCATAGTATTGATCCTTAATTCCACAAAATGGCACAAGAACAAAGAGTGCATCTTTAGAAAAAGGAAAACTGGAAAGAATAATAAGCTTTAGACAGAGCGCATTGGTTGAGCTCGGACTGAGTGCCAGAGTAAGGATTTGATGTGTTTTGATTGTAACTCCTGGTGGTGGTGGGTGGGATGAGGAGTGGTCCCTGAGGCCAGAGGATCTCTGCAGGAGTGTAAAAGATGAAAAGGGAGGTGCTGCTGAGATTGAGCCATGGCCCGGAGCAGTATGTACTCACCATCACCACCGTCATGTGTCAAAGGCCAACAACCTTAGCACAGTATCAGACATTCTGCTTCAAGTGCAGAATCCTGTGAGCCCTGTGTGACTTTCATCTGGCTCCTTTAGGACCAGAAACTTTATAATACCAGACAGACGAGGAGGGCAGCGCAGGACAGATACTGTCTCACTACTGTAGGTACCGAACCCCAAATGAGTCTCACTGCCACAGTCCATAGGCCACAAACAAATGCATGAATATCTGCTGTATTCTTGGGCTACAACTAACGATTATTTCATAACGATGAATCTAACAGTGCTTTTTGGGTCAATCGATTAATCTTTATCGAGAAAAGGCCATTCAAAATTTCTCAGAGCCCAAAATGAAGTCTTCAAATTGCTTGTGCTGTCTGACCAAATACCAATGATAATCAAGTTAGTGCTAAGTAAGTTCTTACAGTGGTATAAAACCTAAAAGAATCAAATCCTTCACGTTTGAGAAGCTGGATTAAGCGAATGGCATTTTTGCTTATATAAATAACTGACACAGTTTAGTATTATCAGAATATTAATTTAGTTTACTCATTCAACTAATCGTTTTATCAAGTAATTATTTCAGCACCACTGTGTTCTCACTCCTTGGAAGTGAATAAAGGGGAAAATTGTAGCTTTAAGTAAATATTCAGAGAAAAAAATATAAGTTACATAAATAAAAAACAGACATCTACTGTTTAAGTGTGTATTGATATAACTTGAATACCTTTGGTTTACTCTTTTCTGACATTTTAGAGGCTAAACAACTAATCTATAAATAGAAAAAACATAACTGATAATGAAAATAAACAATAGTTGCTGCTATTCGGTATACATGTACTATCTGACGTTGGATAAAGGAATGCACATGCACAGAAGCACACACATCCTCACCAGGTCATTCATGTTGGCTTTGCTTGCAGGGTGGATGTCCTCCAGGAACTCCAGCAGGTAGAAGGTGTAACGGTCCATCAAATGGACTCCTATGGCCAAATCTGGCTGGTGCTGGAAAAAAATACAAGAATAAGAATATTCAATATCACTATTTTAGTTAGGCATTTTAGTTTTGGTTCAGAGCTCTTCCTTCTCTGTTTTGGACACATTGAAAAGTATTTTATTTGGTTTCTCAAAACAAGGCCACAGTCATGTGTCATCCCTCACAAATAATTCCTTCCCCTGAAAAATATGTCACTTTGTCTTGACGCACAATTATAGTGTGCAGTGTCATTTTGAAAACACTATCAAAGGCTGATCAGTGAACTCTGGCATTATGTCTGACAAATTAATAAGTGGCGACCAACCTAAGGCTGCCAGCAAACACAAATATTCCAAACATTGGAACTGCACTTGTATTTAGAGTATGGGAGGAATTAAATTAGTGACACACAGTGTGTCACAATGAGTGACCATCACCTTAAACTACACAGTGGTTTTAATTTGATGCTTCGCAGACAGGGGTTGAAGAATAGTGCTTCTTCTGTATTCAGAGATGGTGTCAGGATGAAATGAACAGCACCACACTAATTGCTGGGTAATCAAAAGAAAAATATTTTGACAACTTGTCTTCAAACCGTGCCACTTTTGCCTCACCCCTAATCAGTGTGGCCAAGTGTGTAATGACAAGTGACACGGGTGTCACTCGTTAATGTGGAGAGGATACAGATGGCAAAAGCACATCAGGTTTCAGCTTTAATGCACCTTGTGGGAACAGTGTACAGGTATGCAAGGAGGTAAAACTGAAAAGGTGTTTATGATGAGCAATAACGGTGACTTACAGAGATCAAAACCCAAAGTATTCAGATGATTAAATACAGGTCATCTGTCTTTCAAGGAAGCAGCTGCAGCTAACATGAAACTGCATTTTCAGTTTGAAAATTGAATTAATCTATGAGGATTCAATACTGGACGATAAAATGCACAGATCAGCTGACCATCTGATAAGCCCAACCTTCCCTTAGTTACTGTTGCTACGCCTGTCCAGCACACCCTCCTCGCCTGGCAACATTGACAGATTTACCGCTCAAAATCTATTTACTACATAGTGCACTAGATTTACTGTCTGAATACTGAGTGTGTAAATTTATCCACTATGTAGTGCCTTCAAAAACTCCATAATGGAACGGAAAAAGCAGTCTCCATGTCATGAACACTGTCTGCTAACAATCCCACGATGATAAAGTGTCCGAAATCTCAATTTAGGAGTAGTGATTGATTGAACAAGGGAGTGATTTCAGACACAGACAAGATTTCAGGCGGAGCTAGACAAAAGCTTCTAATTTCTAGCCGGTGATCAGCGATTTAATGGCTGGAACAAAAACCGTTGCTGCCAGATTTTATCAGCTATAGCTAGATAGCTAGCTAATTAGGCTAATGTTAGTTCCATGAGTTGGTTCAAAGCGCTCACCCGGGTGACTTTTTAATGAGTCTCTTTTTAAAACAAGAACCCTGTGTGTGCACTTGATGGCTACGTACAGTACATGATATCGTGCTAAAAGACTGAGGCATGGAAACAGAGGAACAGCAATGTCTTGTATTGCAGTGTAGATCTAGTTATCTCGGTGTTATTAGCATCATAGAGAAAAATGTAAGATCACACTGTAATTTGGTTCAAACATAATGCTGTTTGGCTGCTCAGCTCACATACTTGAGTAGGTCTTCAGTTCTATCATTGCAAGAGAAAAGGATTTTAGGATTGGGGACTAACTGATGTAATTAGAAAACGTTACCCAACACTATCTTGGGTAACGTTGACTGGGGTTGCTTAAGTGTACACTTCCCCACAACACTCGGATTATTTGCAGAAATTTGACACTTCATGTTTGGAGAAGGAGAATTTGTATCATGGGGTGAGTATGTATGAACACTGACAAACTCATTGATGATTTTTAATTTATCTCTTCCATATGAGGGCAGGCAAACTCACCGACAGGGAGTCCTCTCCAACTTGACTGCTCGCCAAAGCCATGAGGTTTGGAGAGTAGAACCTCTCATACATGGAGGCGCCCTGACAGGTGTCAATGATGAAGAGCAGCTCATTGTACCTGGAGAGAGAGAGAGAGAGACACACACACACACACACACACACACACACACACACGATCATGTGCATTCTCAGACAAAACTGATGAGAGAAGACACAGCTGGCATAACACTCACCCATTTGTTCCAATAAAACCTGGTATCACACAAACCTTCTAACCATCTTTCATGTTGCAGTTGCCATGGTGACCAAGAAAAACCAACAGCTTCATTCAGTCCCTCTCACACACCCACGCACACAGTTTCTCCCTCCCTCCCTCCTTCCTCCCCTTCTCTCTCTAATAAAGACAATTTTCACTTTAACGTCTTTCCCCTGTTTAGGCAAACATGGTAAGACTTTTAAATTCAGTTGACTGAATTGAGGTGGTTTGGGGACGACGGGGGGAGGTGGCCAAGTCTCTATGGTGACTGTAATTTGGCAGTTCAAGCCTGCAATTATCACATCAGCACCAAAGCTGGCATCATTAAGCTTTTATCTAGCAGCCTGGGGTAACTGACTGTAACCCAGACACTCTCTATTGATAGGTTTGGAGGACAATAGAGGTGCTGGTAGCAGAAAGCCACTTTTGCTCATTTAATGTCTCACAATTCACAAATTAAACACAGCAGCACCTTAAAAAGCCACAGATTACACTTATAAAAAGAGACAGCCTCTCCTTCATAAGAGGTTGTGTTAATATATGGACAACAGTAATTCTCTTGCTGTTATAGTGGTATATGATGTGTTACATTAGGTTAATGGGTTGGGCATCATGGAAACGAGTCAAATTCAAGGCAGTTTCACTGACAGAATTCTGTTAAACTGTTCATATAAGGCTGTTATAATCAATATATTTATATCAACAACAGATCAAATGACTGTGTAATTTGAAAGGACTTATAGTGATGAACCCAAAGAGAATTATCACCAGACTCTTTGGTTCCCCTCAGCTCTACAGAGCATTTCAGAGTCTCTCAGCTCACTGTTTTTGTTTTACAGTCCGCAACTTTATTGTTTTGGTTCCCTCTCCGCGTTCTCATACGCTTCGTTTCTAGCCATGTTGTTGATGTAACACTTTTTGCAATTTACAGCAAAAATACACAGTCAAGACCATATAGTTACAGGTGCAACAGAGCACGCTTCTGACCACATCAAACCGTACTCCTCAGTGATGTTGGGTAATCAGAGATGCAACTCACTTGAAACTTTCCACCAGAGACGATGCCTTTCAACCTGGCGTTAAGTTTAACTCCTTAACAGCCCTGCATAAGGAATATGCAGTATGTTGCAGTACATTAAAACCTACATACATTGACTTTAAGAGTAACTTAACACCAACCTGAAAAGCTTTTTTCTCTGACCTTTTCAGGCTCAAAGTTTAATGTTTGTTGCACCTCTGACCACACCCAACAGATATGATATCGAGGTGGGCTCTGTTGTGCTTATAGCCACATCTATCAGCAGTACAGTACATTTCATCATGTACTGACCACACCAAGAGAATTTCAACCACTGGAGGTGATCAACAATATTCTGTGCTTGTGTTAAGTTACGTCTAAAAAAACAACTCCAACCTTTTAGCAGCAAAGCACTGCTGTAGCCAAGTGCTGTAAATGAAAGAATCGACAAACACCATGCACTTGTATAATAGGTAGCACAGGAGCGAAGGGCTATTAGAAGTCTGTGCCACCAAAACAGTGTACACTGTAACACCTGGAAGCATTACATGGACAAGGAAAATAACACATCTCTTCCAGAAGATGTTTATATCCATAGGTTGCTAAGTTTCACGCCATTAAATGTTTGTTGACAAGCTGCACAGCTAATTGGCCCTCAGGGGAAAGAAGTGAAGTGGACTTGCAGTAGGAGAAACACAGTATTTGATGTTACTTCACGAGGCCCCTTTCCATCTTATATTTATGTAAATTTCCAGTTTATTTACCTTCTTTTCTGCCACATCTGCTCAAAAGCGTCGGCCAGTTCCACATTGCTAATCTCCTCAGAGTCCTGGAACTTCAGAAAGCCATTCCCACCATGGCCTGTTAAACAAGCACATATCATCAATAATTCATTCATGTCTGATTCATAATGCAAAAACATGATATAGAATGCAAAATAAGAAGATACATTGAAGGGGCTGGTAGCAGTACACACTGTGTGGGAGAAACAATAGAATCTGTGACTGAGGACTGTGGCCACATTCAGATACTACAGATCATTTTACAGCTTCCTCATCGTGGGAGCCCATTTTTTAGCCTTTTGCATTTCAAATTGTGGTGAAACAAAAATTCCGTCTAAAAACATTAGAAGGCTTTCTTTATGATCTTACCATCTGGGCCAACTTAATTGTTTTGTGGAGATTTTTCTCACTCCCAAACAGGACTAACCAAACACAAACGATCTGAAGTCATGTAAAGATGCTATATATTCCAATACAAAATACTCCATCAACAGCTTAGTACCTCAAAATACAATGCAGTGACAAGTTACAGAGTTCTGTTTAAGTAGTGCCATACAACTGTCACTTCTTCTCAACAAGAAAACTTTTGCTCTTACTATGTAAGGTTTCCTGCTGTGTTATATAGAGGAGGTGGGATACCTCCCCTGAAACATCATTAAAGTTAATTAACTTTAATTAAATGAAACGTTAACCTTTAGGGGAAAAGAGCAGAGGTGCCATTCCTCACAATTGCCGTATATTTAATGAGTGTGACAATTGTTGAGGCCATCATCTACTGACTGAATTGATGACAAGAAAAGATGCATCAAGATTTGAGTGGTTTGGCACCTTCGGCTAAATAATTTCCTGGTAGAAAACCTTGCTGTGATCTTGCTCTCTTCACCTTCACGTATAACTGAAAGCCATAATGAGTATGTTTGTATCCCTTCCCTGAAAGGTTGTTCAAAGTCATTCTGAGTCTGTAACTAAAAGGTGTAGACGCTGTAGGAAAAGTGAGTACACACAGACAATAAATTATAATCAATCGTAAAATAGCTCCCAGCACTGAACATCTTACACTGATTAAATCGGAGAGAGTAAGTGGAGCATTTTAGGGTGGATTTGTCCTTTAATTACCTGTCAGGTATATGAGGATGTTGCTCCGGTCGTCAGAGAGGAGGCGTTTCGAGCGAGGCGTGCTGGGCGGCAGCCTTCCAGTCAAAACACGCAGGAAGTTCTCCACTGTCACCTGAAACATGGACAGGATACAAAATGGCAACGATCTTTCATAACCTAGCATGGATCGGAAGTGATAAATTATGCAATGCGAATCTCTAATTCAATGCACACAGACAGATGTTTAATAAAACAGTGAGCAGACTGGGACTGTCCAAAAAAAGAAAACATAGCTTTACCAGTCAAAACTTTTACCAGTCAAAACACTAACACATTTCACAACCTAAACTTTTCATCTGCATCAGTGGGCTCAGTATGAGGTAAAAGACAAATATATTTGTCCTGCTCTACTTATCTTTTAATTAAACTGTGAGAATCAATTACTCATTGTATTCTTTTCTTCTTGTTCCCCCTCTTCATTTTTATCAGCTTTTCTTGCACACAATTACCATTTGACAGCAAACATGGATTGGCAGTGCAGCGTTTATTCATATTTAAAAGGCCAGCACAAAGCAAAGTAAATAATCAAAAACAAACAGCGATAAAGAGTGGATACTGGGGTTCTGCCTTGCAATAACAAATAAAACACTTGGGTGCTCCTCTATTTGAGAATGCATATGATATCAAGTCATTTCCTGCTCAATAGACAGAGCAAACACTGGGCAAACAGTGTTGACCATGGCCCCCTCCAATCCCCTCCTGCACCTGTATAATATCTGTCTACATAAGTGATGTTATATAGTACTCAGTTTTTTAAAGCTGGTGAAACACTAGATGGGATACCTCCACCAGTGCTGTTGGCAAGGTATGCAAGTCACACATTTCAGGTTTTAAATAAAAGTCTTACGAACTCCTTTACCAATGTCTTTTCCATTAAATGGGCACAAGCATTCAGATGCACACATTTAATAACTGTACCTGAAGATTAAAAAGGAGATATGCTGGTTCAAACTGTAGCCGATGGGGTTTTGCTTCCAATTTAAGAAAATGTATTTTGAGATTTTTTTTTTATCCTTGTGGAGCGACCTACCTTTTTCAGCCTTCAAGATATTGACATGTGGAAATTAGACCTTGAAAATCAGACCAGTAGAAAATGTACTGAAAAGTCGGAGGCATTTTCACTCAATTTAAACAGCTTGTAAAGAGACGAACGGACCTGTTGCTAACAAAGACATTTTTACAGTTGTGTGTGTAACTGCCTGACTGCAATGTGAACCGACCTCATATCCTCTGTAGTCCACCTCCACATCGTCACCGTACACATTCAGCTCCATGTTCTTGTGGCTAAACACTGTGGCGGGTTTGGGGTTTCTGTGGTTACAAGCCATGTCATCAGCCAGCATGAGAACTATGTGGCTGGAAAAAGAGAAAATGAAAGAGGCCATTCAAAATGATGACATTAGAAAATAAGAGAAAGGACTAATGCTGCACTCGTGTTGTCAAACACATGTTCAGTGATGTGTTCTGTAGTTAAATACCATTAGCGTGATGAGTAGTTACATTACATTGCATTCATTTTGCAGACATTTTTGTCCAAAGCGATTTAATGCAACCTCGACATGTGGACAGAAAAAAACAGTGATTGAACTAATTAAGGGCCAACCCACCTGCGCTACAGACGGTTAATGAGGGGAAGCATAAATTTACTTTGCTGATATAATGAATCTAATAGATAAAGTGTCATCTTATCATAATGTAAAACAGGCAGCCTGTGATTTGTTAATGGCCCAATGGGAGCAGCTCCCTGCCCTCATACCACCAACCAACACACACATCCATGTATACCTCCTAAAGGACATTGTTGCAGGACGCCTTAACCATAGTCATGTCTCCCCTAAAGTATTTAGTTACAGAGATGGCTTGGTCTGGGAGTGTATTTTTAGCAGCACAGACACTGCTGAATGATCATAGAAATATGTAATATAATATTATAGGAATACTACAGGCAGCAGTGTGTCTCTATGATCCTCTCGCTCTTCTGCGACTACACATTGTTACTCTTCACTTTGATCATGAAGGTGACACTACCCTATATAGCATATAGGCTACAATATAGTATAGAACTGAGTATTTATAGTATATAGTTTAGAGGATATTATAGATCCAAGAAGAAACTGACAGAAGGGCAGGACTGAGAGAAAAAGGTGCAATTACAAATCCGTCTGCTACTTCAGCACCACGGACAGCGTCATGGATTTATCAATACACAGCACAGTTAGGCTGCTGATATTTCAGAGCCGTGGTTGGGACCATAGATTCTAACTTGCACAAACCTCAGTCAGATAAAGGATCAATGAGTCAGGCAGACTAGACTAACATATTCAACTAAATACCCCTCTGCTCCTGCACTCTCTCTGCTACCAGCGGATAGAGAGGGGTGTGGCAGGTTAACAAGGGGGATGCATTTTGATCATTTTGCTAACAAGGGGGATGGCATCGCCCCTCATTCCTCCTCAAATCGCCTACTATAAAAAGGTAATGTGCAGAATATAATTGATTCCACCAAGATTTTGCCACAGTAGTATTGGTGCAGGGCTAATTAAGACTCTTAACAATGAATGACAAAATAAAATAATAAAAAGCTGCAGCCTTTGACCAGCATGTGCTTTAAAAGCAATAACGATCCTAATATTGTTCAAGAGAAGCACCTGGTTGCTGCTTCTTTTAGTTGTATTGTAGCCAGGATTAAGTCTATCGTTGTACACAAAAATACACCACCAAAAATACACCACCTAATTCCATGGCAGGATTAACTTTAGTTGAAAACATATTTGTACTTCGAACTGAGGACACCCTAACAGGAGCTTCCCTGGTACGGTATTCTCAACATCCCCAGTTCAAGTACGGCAGGAAATCTTTGTCACATGTAATTAATTTGTCTGTCACTCTCCATGTTTTCTGTTGCTCTCTACAGCTCAATCCTGTTTGAGGCAGAGTGGCCAAAAGTGCTTGGGCAAATAAACATATTGCATATTGGAAAAGGGCTTTATGAACTACATTATTAATTTATTTTGATGGACATGCATTACTTGTACTCTAACTGTTCTGCACTTCACGATGTGTGCTCACAAAATTATGAACTACAGACGGGGGACAAATTAAAGGAAAAACCTGAATAAACGAGTGGAGAAACATAACGAATGCAGATGCTTCCACACAGGTGCACTGCGTGGTACAATTAAGCCATTAACATTCAGTCATGCTCTGCGGCATGTATAAAAATGCTGAGCAGGCCCAGTTGATTCTGATTTTGTATCAAGATGGCAAGAGGAAAAGATCTAAGTGACTTTGAAAGAGGGCTCATTGTTGGGGCACGGATGGCAGGAGCTTCAGTCACAAAGACTGCTCAACTGGCTCGTGTTTCAANAGGAACAGTGACTAAAGTGACATCTGCATTTAGATCTGTGGGAAAGACTTCAGTAAATAGGGCCGGAAATTGTGCTTGACAGCGCACATTTGATGAGTGTGATGCTCGTGCATTAGTGCGATATGTAAGGGAAAAACAGAAGCGCAACTCTTCCTCAGGTGACTGAGAATGTCAATGCAGGATGTGATCAGACTGTCAGCGAGAGCATCGACAACTACATCGAGAGGGATATTATAGAAGGGCTGCAGTGCATAAACCCTCATTACAAAGATGAATGTGCATTTGAGAGTTCAGTGGTGCAAAAACCAACCAGGCACTGGTCTACAGAGATGTGGAAAAAAGTGATATGGTTAGATGAGTCATCCTTCACCATATTCTCCACAAGTGGGCGAGTGCATGTGTGGTGTACACCAAGAGAACAGTATAGTCCTGAATGCTTGACCCCTACAGTGAGGGGATCTGGTGGCTCTGTTATGCTGTGGGGGGGCATTTTGCTGACATGGTTTGGGTCCACTTGTCCCCTNTTTTGGAAGAATGGTGTTCATCCCTCCAGTAGAGTTCAGAGACTTGGAGAATCAATGCCAAGGAGCACTGAAGCTGTTCTGGCAGCTCGTGGTGGTCCAACACCTTACTAAGACACTTTATGTTGGTTTTTCCTTTAATTTGTCACCCGTCTGTATGTTATATAATAAACCTAAAGTCAGACTGGTTAAAAATCTGGCAGACAGAATATACAGTGGTAGTGCATTTTTCTAATGTTTAGCAACCTCCAATCAATCAGTAGTGGAAACCATGAATGGTCAGTATCTGAGAAAAGGCTTCAATCTGCTCCTCAAGATCAAGATTCATATCACCGTTGAATATCTAAAGATAACACAGTTACCTGTCAGGGATGCCCAGCCTCTTAACACTTCTGTAGACGGACAGAGTGTTGGCCACATGACGGTAGTTGAACCAGAACCTGGATGTACACACCTGTGTATCAAACATATTACACTCAAATGTGAAAGAAAGCCGGTTTATCAGGCACAAACATGTTTCTGGAGGAAATCAATTAGCATGTGCTCTTTCAAAGATCAATCAATACTCACCAGAACAGCCCAGTTATTGGTGTGACCACTGCTGAAGAACTGCCCTACGTTATCCTGAGAAAAGGGGGAGGAAAATTAATAAATGTCTGGGTTTTTTTAAACTGATTTCGGCTCGTACAACCGGACTCATCACCAAAACAGCTAGCATGACAGCAGAGGATGCTAACATGGGAACGATATTTCAGGTCAAATTAAACAACAAACAAACATATTAGCGGCATGTTCATAGATGCATACTTAAAATACACACTCACCTCGATGTTGATGCTGTTTGTTAATAAGTAAGAGGAAAATAAGCTCAATAAAGTGAGTATTTTCATTGTGCAGCACTGTTAGCTGTGTGCTACAAGGAAGTGAAAACCGGTGGCTCCGCCCAGCAATTGCTTCCGGTAGGAGACATTTCAAAATAAAAGCTTCGGCATGGAGAATGTGGATGGAAAAAAAAACAACAATCATTTTTAACTGGTAGAAAAAGGGTCTCATTAAGCTGCTCTATGACATTTCATGGCCGAGCTGATAAATCATCTCTATTTAAAGATGTCACTGACATATACTGTGGATCATAAAGCACTGTCAGTTTGTCCTTTTTGTGGTGAATTGTTTATTGTTTTCTAACAATCTAAATAAAATGGAACATGGGTCAGGAGAATATTTCATTTTGGTCTATGTTATCATCCCCAATACATAAAGTCTCCATGTATTATAGCTTGATCAAACCCTCACATATACACATACAGTATATGCAACACAACACAAATGCATTGCTTACAAATTGTAAGTGAAAGAAAGAAAAATAAGTAAATAAATAAAAATGAAAATGCTGTGAAGTACCTGAGGGGATAATTATTGTACCAAAGTAATTAAAATTATTAATAAAAGATCATTTTAGTTAATCTCATTCTCATACCCCCCTTAGGCTTGTGTTCATGTATTAATATAAATTAATGTCCTTTTTGAAATCAGGCAATTTGTCACCATCATTGCTCCTGAGGTTTTTTGTGGAAAAATGTTAAATACTGTGTTTTAATTAACTTCATATTGGTGGCTCAGTGCTGATAAGATTGCTGAGAGTGATGACTAGTAGTACTATCTGATAACCACATAGAGCTTCTATGTGGTTATCAGATGATGCAGCTTGTGTATGAGTGGCTTACCATTAAATGGACAGATACAGAATGCTTCCGGGGCTGAACAAATCGATTTCACAAGAACCGAAACCATAATTAATAACTGTAAATGCACATATGGATTACTTAGAGGCACTGCGATATCGTGGGACAATTATTTTATGGACTTCACTGTGTTATTTGATTTCAACTGTAGCAAATATGTTCATATTCCTGCCATCCAGTTCTCTATTAAGTCATGTTTTTGTTTTTTGTGTCTGAACTGTTCTTAACAAAGTTCACAGGAGAAAAAATGTAACTTTTTTTCTTTGTGATCACCATTAAAAGAACACATAATGTCTTTTCCCTGTTTGTTTTTATGGTGGTATTACAGTGATTTGTTTGGCATTGTGGTTTCTTTGAGTGGTTTTGCATGATGTGGCAATTCATTTCTAAGTGAGATACTTCAGGGGTTACAGCATACATTGACTGCATGTCTAGATTTGGTCATATATGACTGATGAGGAGGGAAAAAAAGCAGATTAGACATCAAATGACAGCTTCATATTAAAATGCCCTCTCCAGCTAATTGGTCTTCGTAATGAGAAGTGACATTGATATCACAGACAGCAGATGTCAAAATGCACGTCATGTTACTGCTGAAGTAGCCTACAGTAAGTGTCTGAGAGCCCGGCAGTAAGGTGAAGCTATGAAAAAAACATATCCGTCATGCAATTCTAATGTAACATTACAGCACATCAAAATCAGTTTTGACACACTGCAGGGCGCCTTTAGCTACAGGTCTGACAACCACTTTAATCCTCCGGACGTCTCCTGCTTCTTTTTGACCTGCAGCATCACTCTCTTCGCCTGCACGGAGCTCATCATAATAATGCCCTCCTCCAAATGCATTAGAAAATGAAAAAGCAAGGATAGTGCTCCAACAAAACCATTCTCGCTTGCATAAATCTAATCATTATTCCATTTTCAATCCATAAATTAGCATTTTACCGTCAGGCTGTTTTGGCCTTAGTGGTGACTGATTCTTGGTCATGCATGAAATGTTATTCAGATGGAGTGATCCTCACTTTCTGACACGCTGATGTCACTGAACTATTCTAAAGTTGTTCTGTGATATAACCAACAAGGAGACTCAAAGCTGCTGTCCAGCTGTCAAGAGGATTAGTGGACTATAAGGATCAAATCCTATGGGACAAACCAGGAAAACAAAGTGGCCTATTCCTGTGTTGCCTAAAAAAGCCTTGATCATGTGGAGTTCAACTTTTGAACTGTTTGTTTAGCCCAAACTAAAGATATACATTGTTATGCAAGTTAAGTGATGACCTGCAGCCAAACACATGCACCCAGCTATAGTTAGCTGCACTAAATGGTTTCATTGTTTTAGTACCTGTTTGTCTGTGATGCAGTCAGTCAGATATGTTGGGTTGCTCATACTTTGGCTGTGGTAAATTGATTTTAAGTCTCATTAGTTTCATTCTATGACAAAACGTCTTAAACTTGAAGCTTGAAGGTTGATTTTTTTTATCTTGGAAACAGTAAGGTGGCAAAAAAGGGACACTCAGGAAGGCCATGAGATGTGGTTGAAAGCTTCAGAAATATGAAGTAAGTGGATAAAGTGTCAAACTGGTTAATGTGCAGCTCTGACCTTGTTGTTTTCTGGTAAATAAGAAAAAACAAAAATAAATCATTTTCTATACAAAATAAAAACCCCATTAAAGCACCTATGGAGGATCATAACTTGCATATTTATAATTCAAAGACCGTTCTGTGTTTTATCAATTAAATATCACCACCAGATCTCATGCTGACTGCAAACGAAAGAAAAACGCAAAGTAGAGGCGGTGCGTGCGCTTTTTGGCACAGCGCGCAACCTCTGTGCCAACGTCAAGGCACACATGGTGCGTGCTGGAAGCGGAGCGCTGTAGGAGGGAAGACGGACGAGCCACGCATCCGCATCACCGAGGAGGGTGGCGCGGTGGCATCGCCTGCAGGAATCCAGTCGTAAAGTCCACTCACGAGGCAAAAATGCGCTGAGGGGAAGCTGTCTGGAGCTCGGTCGTTAACCAAAGATTACCTTACGGCGCTGAGACATCTGAAGGAAGGAGAGAGAGAGAAAAAAACCCGCTTCAGACAAGTTGTGATTTCAGAGGAAATCCGACTGGAGATGAATACCAACGATGCCAAGGAGTATCTCGCGCGGCGGGAGATACCTCAACTATTTGAGGTGAGAGATGGCGTGCGCTTTGTGGGGATGAGATGATCGGGCTACGTGCAGGTTTTTACACAAAGATTCACGTTACCCATCGATGCATTGCAAAATGCCTGTCAGAGTCACGGCAAAGACCTCTTTATGAGGTGTAATGCATCTTATTATGGTGGATGGAGGTGCGAATATGCGCGTTTCTCTGAGGGCATACTTTGATTAAAGAGTGGTTTAAATGAGAAGGGAAACCCTACTGTTTAATTGTTTTACAAACTGCCTCCTAAAACTGTGTTTTCATAGTGATACGTAATCATAATTACTCAAACTGTAATTAAACCAAACCGACCGTCCTCTCCTTTGCATAATTTGCTTTTAATTAACGTGAGGCAGCCTATACATCTCACTCTTTCATCGTGACAAATTAAAATGAGTACTGTGACATAGCGCGAGAAAGAATATTAAAAGTGCATAATACATTTTAGAAGGAAAATACAATTATTGCAGCGAAAAAATATGATCATATGACACTTAACTCAAAGAACATAGAGGATATATTGGTGGTAGACAGACAGCAAAACACTCTGAAGTATGAGTAGGTGTATAAAAATTAACTATTAATTAAGTCTTTTTTCCCTATTATAGAATATTATGCCATAAAAGGTCAAACATGCTATAAAGCACAATCAACTCTGTATTAAACATCATAGACAGAACTTAAATAATGACGTATTATTCCTTTTCCTGAGGGGATGGTAAATTGGCCCATCCACTTAATTAGACTCAATCCCAACTGCAGCTAATGTATGCAAGCAATCACTGCTTGTTTATTTACAGCCAGTTCAAATTACACTGAGCAGTGAGGTGACACATCATCATCATAACTGCAGTGTAATTTTACTGCTTACAATTGTTTCTCACATAAAAGTGTATTCATCGTCAATCAGCTAAATAAGCACATCAAATTGTTTTCAGTTGGGAGAAGCTTTATGCTTCCACACTGCTGCTGCTGGTGCTGCTGGTGGGAGTTGTTAGTGAGGAGGGTGGAGATGAAGGAGGAAGTCCCAGAGGAAGGTATTGTTTTAAAACATTCAGGGGTCGAGGGGGGAGCGAATGTCACACAAACACACACTTTACTTGTGCTTTGGCCTGGAGTTTGTTCTCACATTCATCACCGGGGGTTGGCTTTCCTCCACGGCAAAACAACAGGTCGTCGGGGTTCTGTGTTTATTTGCCAGGCCGAGTTCAATTTCATGGGCTTCTGACAAAATGTTTTGTTTTGTTTCCCTGGTGGAGCCAAGCCAAGGCAACCAGATCTGCGCTTCAAAACTTCACCTCATTAAGGCGGGCTGTTCACCACCGCCACACTGTCACACAACAACACATCACAACACAGACGTAGTGATGCCAGAACAAACATCTCCTCCCTCCCTCTGCACCTCATCATATCCCTCTCCATTGTTTTTTCCCAGAGCCTGCTGACAGGTTTGATGTACTACCGGCCCGACGACCCCATTGACTACTTGGAGGGCTGTCTGAAGAAAGTCAGGGAGCTCGGAGGACTGGACAAGGTGCGGTGGGATACCTTTGTGGGCCAGGAGAAGAAGTCCCTTCCCCCTCTCAATGGTGGCCAATCACGCAGGTCCCTCTTCAGAAATGGTGAGCAGTGAATGCTGATTGTAGAGCTGAAACAATTAGTCAGTTAATCGATTAGTCGCAATCGACAGAACATTTTAATAACCGATTAATCATTCAAGTTGTGTTTCAAGCAAAAAAAGCCAAAACTTTGCTGGTTCATGTCTCTTAAATGTGAAGATTTCCTCCTTTAGTTGGTTTTAGTTGATAATAAATGTCATTTCTTTTGGTTTAGAGCTGTTATACACATCACATCAGCCTCTAGAAGCTTGTGGCATTTTAAAGTCTAAATGATAATGAAAATAATCGTTAGTTGCAGCCCCAAAACACATCTAATTCTGCACCTTGGAACTCTGTTATCCCATTATGTCTTTTTGCAGAACCTCTTTAATTAGGGGTCTGCTGGGAGCCAAAATATACATATGTTTTGGCTCTTGACTTCTTTCTAAGGCTGCTGGCAGCAGAACATCTTCCTCTCCTACACACACTGTTTGAACAGGAAAGGGTGCTGACATTTATACTGTACCCTCATGAGCCCCGTTGTAGATACACTGTTAAAACTGCTGTGCTACCCTTGGAAGTACTCATAGTGGAAGACTTTTAGAGCGTGGCGAGATAGGAGGCTTTCTTCTCCAGCTACAGTGTGAAGCGCAGCTGTGTGCATCACTACTCTCAGATAGATTTAGTTTCCAAAAAGTGCCAGAAGCGTTTGTTGAGACAGCAGAGCACCCACAAACACACAACGTCCAAAACACCAGCTACAAAGAGTCCAGGGTGCAGATCTCAGCCTTGAACACGCCTCTGCTGCCTTCACTGACTTGTGGATTTGTTGGCCGCCTGTTAACATACAGTAAAAGACAGGTGAACGTGTGTAGTTAATCATTCACATGAGTGCAGATACCAAAAGGCTCTCCATTCATCAGTTATCTGTAGTTGCAAAACTTGGACATGCAGAGCAAAGATTACTACGGCTCTCGTATGTTGATGACGTTTTCCATTTGCTTTGTTTTATTGGGTCTATTTTAAATTCAAATATTCACTTCTTTGTTTGATGATGCGTGCGAAAGCAAGGCAGTAATGCACTGTACGCAGGACCTGCCATGAGAAATGTGTTTTGCATCTTAAAGCTTGCAGGCATATCACTCACGCCACACAACAACGCAGACATGAAGAGATCTTTTTCATAAAAGAAAAATCTTCACAGTCAAGAAGCGTTGAGGGCCGACCGCTTTGAGCAATTCACATTTATCCCACTTCCCTTAATGTATTGGTAAAGATGCCTGAAACTTTGCCAGCTGCAACGTTTAGCTGCTGGAAACTGAAGCCTAATGAGGGATGTAGATTCCTGCGTCCCACGATTCACCTCTCGGCTGATAGCTGAAACTCAAATCTGCCATGTTTCCTTGCTGGAAGGGAATGCTGCTCTCGCTTAGATTATTCCTGTCTTGGCCTGATTGACTGTTTAATGTGTTAGAAATGTTACAAGGGTAAAAGTAAGCCTTTAGATTCAGGCAGGTGGGGCAGCATTTGTTGTAATTTGCTACCTTCTGTGAGTTCTTCTAAAATAACAAAAGCAATTTGTGTATTTTGTTAAATTGGTGGCAAAAAATAGCGTCTCTGTTCTCTTCTGATCAGCAAAACCTGTATTTCCATCTCTGGTTTGTGTATTGTCATTGCTAAAATTGTATGATCAGTACCATCCTCATCCTCATAACACAGCGTAAAGAGATAATGTTGGTACTACATGTAAATTATAGCAGCTCTGCTCCCCTGGAACAACATGCAGTGATGATTTCTATCTTTGGTAAATGTGTTATAATCAATGCTTTCATCACCAGAGACAGCAGTATAATTACCAAACTGAGTGAAGCATTGAATTCATCACACTAACGTAAATTTACTGTTTGATTGTTGCAACAGGCACGACTTTTGTTTTGGTTTTTGTTCTGAGGTGGGATTAGCAGCTCTTGAAATTATGTGACATCAGCACCTATAAAGCGATCGACAGCACAAAATTACAAACTCATAAAACATGAATGACTGGATTCACTATATTTCTCTAAATGTAGTTCTTCATCAATACTCCAGACATAAGCAGACAAATGAGTTCTCATCTATACCTTTGTTTGTGTGTGTGTGTGTGTGTGTGTGTGTGTGCGACAGTGTTGCCCGACAGTCCCAATTTTCCCTACAGACGGTATGACCGCCTCCCTCCCATCAGCCAGTTTTCCATCGAGAGCGACTCGGACCTGTCGGAGACGGCGGAGCTCATAGAGGAGTACGAGGTGTTTGATCCATCCAGACCGCGACCCAAAGTCATCCTCGTCATCGGTAAAGGACCAGCAAAACAGACCACAACACAAACATTAAAACTACAAATATATGCGCCCTGATGCAACACAAGATTGAGGAAACTTTGAGGCAAAAACGAAGGGCAGTCTATTTATGGTTTCCTCATCTGACGTTTTAGATTTGAAGAGTTGATTCCTGCTGACTCATGTTTTCCATTAGATAAGACAAAGCAGTTAAGAGCCTTTTGTGTGTAAACATAGCAAAACACTGTAACCAGCGTCTCTTTCATGCTTCTGATGGGAGCTTTATCCATTTGTATAAAAAGGTCAACAAAAATACAAAGCAGAAGTTTATATTTGCCTCGCTGATGATCTAAAAATAAATGGCCTGGATGGGAATCTACGAGTTGGGGAGTGTGTGTGTACACACTGCGTTTTTCCTGGTATTTTGAACCTAGCCCCGCCTCTCTCTGTTGGTATCAGCAGGGGAGATCTTGTTGCATGTCACTCACTGTGTTAGACACTCACGCTCTCCTAATCTGATTTCCTTGATGGGCCTGCATTAACCTGTCAAATACATTCATTAATCTTATAAATTAAGTATGGCAGCTGCGCAATGAGAGTAATGACACTGTTTGATCTGGACCGAAAAGGCTGCTATTTACAAACCCTCTTCAAAATAGTTTGTTAGTTCTGCTGCAGCATGTTTTGCATTTGGGAGTATACCTGGGATGTTCACACTGCCTTTAGTGTGGATGATAGCTATTTGTCCTCGCAGCACAAAGCCAGTTCCTATCTCGTCAATGTGAGCACATTGTGCCCTATTTTAAAGGGAAAACAGGACGGCAGCAGCTGTCATCTCTTTGGAGGATCGAGACAAATGTTTTGTCTGTCAGGTTTGCGGAAAGAGACTGACAGAGACACGTGTGGTCAGGAGGAAGTTTGGGAGGGGACCGGGTCAAACATTATGAAATACTCAGATGCAAGATAAAGTGCATACTTTCTAAGTACATCTCTCTACTGCAAAATGTTCATTTGATCCTTTTTTTCCAATACCTTTTCTAAGAATATTTTGTTAAATCTGCGGGCCTTTTTCCATAAGACATAATAAAAAAAAACAACACAGGCACAGTTAATATCATGAATAATGGCTTCATTACATTCAGGTGTTCCAGGGTACTGATATTGCACACGGCTCACAATGCTTACTGGGACACTTAAACTGAACTGAGCCATCGTTGAAGTTATTAGTTGATCTGCGCCTGCGTCAAAACGTCTGCCATGAAAAATGTCTCATTCATTTCTCTTACAGTATACATCAAATAAAATTAAAATCTCAGCTTTGAACCAAACTAAGTACGAGATGACAGTCTTATAATAAGTGTGCTAGGTTGTGTACATATTTTAAAGGAGCAGTTCCACATTTTGGGAAATGCACTTCTTCACTTAGCTCTCAGCAGAGAGTAAGATGAGAAGATCGATACCTCTCCTATCTGTAATATATATCTAAATATATAATATACTGTATATATCTAAATATTAAGCTACAGCCAGGGTTAGCTTAGCTTAGCAAAAAGGCTGTAAGCAGGGGGAAATAGCTGGCCTGGCTCTGTCCAAAAATGAAAACCCCTCTAAAGCTCACTTGTTGCCTTTGGACAAAGCCAGGCTAAGCATTTCCACCTCCCTTCAGTGTTTATGCTAAGCTAGGCTAACTGTCTCATGGCTGTAGCTTCATATTTAATGCAAAGATGTGAGAGTACTATCGATCTTCTCATCTAACTCTCTGCAAGAAAGCACTTGAGCGTATTTCCCAAGATGTCAAACTATTCCTTTAAAGTTGAAATAAGTTATTGAGTCCATACAGCGTTATGAGTGGCATCCTCAAAGTAATCATTTTAAGCAGTAATACTAAATAATAACAGTTGATTTGGACAGTCTTTTGCTGGTATCTATCAGCTGACAGAAAGTAGATATGTCCCACCCCTTGGTTATTTTTATTTAAGTGGGGGCTGGGCTTATTTAAAAATATGTATATTTTCCATTGCATTGGCCCCAACTGTCAACTGGTCTACCGGGAAAACTCGCGGTGCTCCCGATGGCCAGTCCGACTATACCCATCAGAGTTTTGTCAAGAGCTGGAGGCTGCACAAAATTTGACGGAGGCAGCCGCCTCGTGCGTGAATGCATGGCGTGTGTAAATAAAATTATTTTTCTTATTCATCGCGTCTCAGGCAGTCTTTTACGATGTGTTTATCGCGCATGTTCATATCGCAATGACGATGAAAATACGATTTATCGGTCAGCACTACCTGCACACCTCCCCTTTACCTGCTGCGTAAAGTGGGTGTGATTGACAGATTGTCTGGTTTTAAGAAGTTACAGAAATTGTCAGACACAGCTCCCGCTTTTCTGACGTTTCCGACAGGTTAGACGAGTGTCAGGAGGTTTCAGGGGTTGGATGATATGACAAGCACTTTGTTTGAAGCATACGGACACCTTGACTCCAAGTGTAAACCCTACACCTGATCCAAACCTGTCCTATTCCTGATTATTAACCCCAACTCTAGTACTGTAGGGCCACCTGGAATTCAGTATACCTTTGAGGACACATTACTGTACAGTAACTACTAAAACTGGCTGTCAAAACTGGAAACTTAATCCAATCCAACGCAAGTAATATATTAGCGATCACTGATTTGTAAAGCTTTTTTGCGTTTGCTTGCCACACTCTTCTCCTCATCTCTAAAAAATCATTTCTGACAATAGCACCATGGTGGAATAAATTACCCACACAGCTTGTTCTCTGACTAATTTCACTTCACTCTGGTCTGGCTTTGAACCAGGAACAATTTTGACAATTTTGGTTGACATTTCTATGGTAACAGTATCATCTCTGAAATCCTGGAATGAATTGTCTAACAGCAAAGCAGCGTTCAGGTTGTCAGAGAGCTTTTACAGGCACTTATACATGCCTTTCACAAACTGACAGCTCGTAAAGTACGTCTATCTTGCATTAGTAATATATTTTTGCTAATGACAGGATTCTCTACGGGCAATTTAATTCTCAAATATCAACTTTATATAGTTTTGGCCCTTGCACTTTTTACTTTTGGAGAAATTGTGATCATTTTATGTGTAAAATTCTGTTACATCAAGATGTTATGATGTCATATAATCATAATGATCTTCTTCTCCTGTTGTCGCTCCTCTGCACATCCTTTATAAAGAGAGAAAGAAGGAGAAGATTTATTAGCAAATGTAGGAGGTTCACACATACCTGTTTCTCTCATCTGCCCCCCCACATGCCCTCCTCCCCCGCATACACTTGCAATATACATACACAAGCAGTAACACACAGTCACGCAGAGACACAAACACCCTCTCACACATGTGCAAACACAAGCAGATTCATGCACACACACACAGTCTCACATAGTCTGTGTTTCACTAACACACACATGCGCCCACGCTAACACACCCACACACGTAATGCTTCACACTCACACAGACACATATCACACACACGGCCAAAATCTCTCCCAAAACATCAACAGCTCTCCCTCTGTGCCTAGGTGGCCCTGGCAGTGGCAAAGGAACACAGTGCCTGAAGATTGCCGAGCGCTACGGCTTCCAGTACGTGTCCGTGGGCGAGCTGCTGAGGAAGAAGATGATCCACAACGCCACCAGCAACAGAAAGTGGAGCCTGATCGCTAAAATCATCACCAACGGAGAGCTGGCACCACAGGTAGCAGAGAAACAGAGGGGGGAAGAGGGGGGAGTGAGAGTGTGTAAAACTGGGAGAATGTGAGGGGAAGGATGAGCGCCGAGTGTGTCCAGTCACTCGCAGGTCATTATCACAGCGTGCGTGTAATAAGGGACTAATTAGCAGCATCCAAATCACAAGCGTGCTGGAGAGAGGGATGCTTATCCATCTTATTAGCATCCTACTCTGCAAGATAATGACTCTGCTTGGGAAGAAGATGGGCACGGACCCCCTGTGGCTGTTTGTGCTCCATTCATTCAAACACTGTATAGAAGACACTTATGATGCCCTCACACTTCCCGCTTCAATATGCATATGAAATTAATGCGTATTAAGGTTTAAATTGTACATATTCAAGGACAGAGGGAGGTCTAAACCATAACACAATATTATAAATAGCCAGAAAGGCTTTTTTTTCATGTTTAAGCCCATTAACTACAAATCACATACAGTATGCATTGCTGCTAATTATTAATTAATTAAGACAAACCAAGAGTTATTTAAATGATTTCCTTTCATCCAGACAATCAATGGTTTTAGGTCATTTAGGTATAAAAAGGCAACCTGCAGAGACTTGAAACTTGATTGCAGGGACAATTTCATTGCATTTATTCATTTATTTATTTATTTATTGGTCAAAGAAAGATTATCAACACATTGCAATGCAGTTGGATTTAAGACCCTTATTCTGTGGTAAAATATTTTTATTACTGTATCCCAGGGGCTTCATCACAAGAAGTGGTTGTAAAAATGGTGTTTGGCATTGGAGGAGGATAGTCCCCCCCCTCATAGTCGACCACCTGTTATCATGTGAGCATGTTGTTT
This sequence comes from Oplegnathus fasciatus, assembly GCA_003416845.1. Classification (NCBI taxonomy): domain Eukaryota; kingdom Metazoa; phylum Chordata; class Actinopteri; order Centrarchiformes; family Oplegnathidae; genus Oplegnathus; species Oplegnathus fasciatus. The sequence goes on from NTHP01000062.1 coordinate 450,562, forward strand.
TCTTGGGTCACGTGATGACAAGTTTAATTTGCTGAAGAAGGCAGTGGGATTCAGACAAAAAGCTCTGGAAAAAAGTTTGTAAATGAACCTTGAGTTTAGAACATTTTACCACAGATGTGTGTTTCCAAGGTCAGGAATGAATCACCAGGAAATTCACTTATTCTTTTCGTTTGCCTCTCAGGTTGAATTTATTGACAGTAATTAGATCATGAATGTCAGATAAATGTCAGATGTGGGAGGACCATTAAAATCACAATTAACACTAGTTTTCTAAATGCTTACAAACAACATATTTGACAAAAAGTAAAGATGAAATATTTACTGTGATGGATTTGCTATGATGGATGGCACAACTAAAGCAAATTTCACCTCCGTAAACTTAATTTTCAGAGTCTCTTGAAATTACACCGGTGGCTGTCAGGAAGTTAATAGTGATAAGAAATGTTATCTGTACTGCACTTTTCAGAATAAAGTCAACAGACAAAAAACAACACATGCAAACCAGTACACAAAGATGATCTAAGTTTATAAGAATTAGTTTCTAGTAGAGGATTAAAGGAAGTCGAGAGAAATTTCAACCAGGAGATTGTTCCAGAGTTTGTGGTTGTGGTTTTTAGTAAAGACCAGGAGACTGTTAGCAGAGACTTTCAGGATCAAGTATGTACAGGCACAAAAGCTAACAAATGTATGCTGCAGCCAGACCATGAAAGATTTCAGAATGTAAAACTTATTGTATGCTTTAAAAAATGCTCACTGATCATGTAAAGTATACATGATTCTAAATTGGCTTTAAGATGCANCATCGTCAGATTTAAATAACAGTCTTTGTAAGCCTCTTTTGGCTTTAGTATAGTGCTTAGTTTTATAACACACTGTGTCACGCACGGCCCTAATGGGTGAAGTATGTCACTAATGCTACTTTGGTTAGTGGTTTGTTTTCCAGAGGGACCAAATAAACACAGGATAAAAGCATCTATCAGGGATTTATCTTACATATGAAATGGTTTGAAACAGTCTAAGTGAGTGACTGATTCTGGTTGTCTGGATGCATTTTGATTAACAAAATGAAAACACCTGAGAGGGTGGTCTTTACTGTCAACATGGGCGCCATGATTTGTGATTGGCACAAGCCGGTAACACGGAGACCGAGCCCTCGCCTGCGTCGTGACTGGCAGTTCTTAGCTCGTGTCCCCTCATGAATTATCATTACTTCATCATTTATCATCCTTTCCTTGCATGTCTGGCACAACATTGCATCTCCCTTCTGGCCGGCCGTTCACCAGATGTCAGTCCAGGAACCAGTGAGATAAACAGCAAAGTAGGCCAAGCTGCAGACGTATTAGATATGATAAAGTGACTTGTGGCTGTTAGGCATTTCATTTCCTGCCATGATTAGTTTAGAAAAGCAGATTAGAATTTGGTTTCTTAACGATTCCGTATGTAATGATGAGCAGAAGAGGCAAAATACTTCTGGGTATATGAGGAGACTGTTACTCAGAAGCTTTAAACAGGAGCCCTGGTGACAGCACAGCTTGTGAAAATATTGTTTTATGATGTGTTGAGTGGAATATTACTGATTCACAGCTTGTTTTTAGTGGTGCCGGAGGTTTTATAGATTGTACTCTCCCCTTTATCAATCATATAATCCAAATAGCTTTATCAATTATCGATTTAAATCGTTTAAGTGCTTAATTAAGAGTTGGATGGCTGATACCTCTCCTCATGTCAATTACAGAAATCAGAAACTGCTTTAATTTTGTTAATTTGTCAGTCAATAGTAGGTTCATTTCAGAAACCTGGGTGTTTACTTTGAGATTTTTGTTTTTAAGAGTAAATTAAAGGAATAGTTTGACATTTTGGGAAATACACTTATTTGCTTTCTTGCTGAAAGTTAGATGAGAAGATTGATACCACTCTCATATCTGTCCATTAAATAAGAGGCTACAGCCAGCAGCCGGTTAGCTTAGCTTAGCATAAAGACTGGAAACAGAGGGAAACAGCCATTCTGGCCTGAAGTCACTGCGCCCGGTGAAGAAATAGTCCGGCACCTAACTTCCCATAAAACCACAACTTGCCTTTTTCCACGTTGTTTTTTGTATGGATTTACCAAACAAGATATAATGTGTTAATTAATGAGTTTTTACAGGTGCAGGTAGGTGGGTTTTTTGCCTTTGGACAGACTCAAGCTAACTGTTTCCCTCAGTCTTTTTGCTAAGCTAAGCTAACCAGCTGTTGGCTGTAGCTTCATATTTAGCGTACAGACATGCCAACCTATTTCTTTAAAGACATATTTCTATAATTTAGACATTTCTCTCTGAAAGTAGTCTGGAAAAAGTCATCCATGCGTTTCTCCTCGTAGCCTGGAGTTCAGCTGTGAAGCCCCTTCAACGCTGCAAATGACTGAAAATGCAGCAAACACACAGAATCACTTCACTGACTCTCAGCCAACAACCAAATCAACTTGAAGTTGAAGTTGCTGAAGTCGCTATTCGTCTGTAACTCACTTCAGGGTCATGTGACTCAGTATATTTCTGAACTTCTGTTCCCTCAGAAATCCCACAGGTCCCCTTTACAAGAGGACCTTGGATGTCTGACAGTCTGGTCTAAAATTAAAGGCTGATAGCACTTTTGCTTTCATACCCTCAGCATAACCTCAGTTGTGTGGTCCTTTAAAGTTTACTTATTGTTTCTTCTTTTTCTTTAGGAAAAGCAAAGTGTAACAAGAGCTGTGTATTCCACACTAGATACTAATAGTATATATGTAGAAAGCTCTTAAAACTAATTGTCACAGCAGCAGTTTGTACCAGAAGTTAATGTACTTTACCATTTTGCAATAACAAGAAATAATACAGTACTGCCAATTAAACTACACAAAGAGAAAATAAAATGTTTTTCCAAAGACAATTACTTATTTTTTTGTTTTCCAAAATCTCACCACCATCAGCAATTAGTTTTATTTTTTGTAGCCGTTAGTAGATCCTCCATTTCTTTTGAGCAATGCATTGCCATCAGCCGCGCACTAAAAACTTGCCATTTCATTCTTGACCTTGGAAACAGCTGTTGACAAAACTCAAGGCCTTTTGACCCTGACACACTGTCTTTTTCAGCAGATTGAGTTGCTCAGTCGCTCAACTCTTCTACATTGGCTTAAAAATGTTTTTTCAAAGATTTCTTTCTTGTTTCTTTTTGTTTGCAAGATCTTTCTTGGGCTGTTTCACCACCATCTGCGATTAGTGTTTGTTTGTTTTTAACCCAACATGGACACAAATCCCCGAGGTGTTGAGAATATTGGAAAGTTTGAACATTTACACTTCAGTGACATGTAATGTTATGTGATTGCGAGCTGCAGAGCAAGCAAATAAATGAATGAAATTGGGACACAGTTGATGTGTTTGTGTTCCACATGATACGTAAGAAGTTTGACTTTTTTGGTCGACCTTGTGCAAGAGTTGCATCTCTTTTACACAGGAGGCATTTCAGCTGTGTTTTGCAGTTGCCTGTCTCTGGTATTTTAATCAATACAGTGTCAATGTCTACAGGCAATGTACCGCTTCACGCGTATTTTCTTCTCTTTTACACACATAAGTACAATGATTATGTATTGGTTTCTGAGCGCTGCCAAAACACGTGTGACACCACAGTCTACCTCCATCTGTGTCTACGCTCCTGTGTGCTGCTCTGCTAACGTGCTGCTTTCGCTATGCAGAACGTGTAGGCGACGAGTTACGCGGTGTCTGAAATCATTCCCTGTTTGTCATATAAAATGCACGATGAAATTTATGCACTACACAGAGCCCTAAAAAAGTCTGTGGAGTAAAAAAAGAAAGCAAGTCGATAGCGTGTACCCTAATTTTTGCTAAAAATCCTACAATGCAATGTGTCACATTTGTTAGCCTGCACCTGTTTGTGATGATGCAAAATGATGATAATTCATGTCAAAAATCTAAGTGCACGGTTCACTATAGAGTTAACAGAGTGCTTATCATATAGGGAGAAGTGAATGAGTGAACAAGAGATTTCGGATGCAGTTTTAGTGATGCTTCTCTCCGGCTGCTTGCCTGCTGTATGCTTGTTGGGGTAGTGTTGTAAATAGACTGTCTCTATGGCAGTCAGAGATGATTGTTTGATGCCTGGCATTCCTGTGAGAGCTCAGACATCGAGCCCTGCAGTGGATCAGAGGGCTTTTCTTAGATTAGCTTTCCTTATTTTATCTTGCACGCATACATTAATCTGTTTGATGGAATCTAGATTAGGTTTTAATCTCTGCGTATCCTGTCGGGCCACTGCTCTTATTCTGTGGACGGAGGGAAATTAAACGTCTGTGTTACTCAGTCGTTGGCCACGGATGTTATTTTTAGATCGGAGCATTGTTGCTCATGTATCTCTGCCTTATCGCATGATGCATTCTGCCTGGAGAAATACATTCGAACATGTCGACCTCCTCCAGCCACGAGGAAGTAATTGATGCTAAAAGATGCTGGCACTCTCTGGCCTCAAGTGCAATCAAAACAGTTGTTCTGCTGCATTCAGATATATTAAAGTACAACTGGATAAACAGATTAATTATACTGTGGGATTCTCCAATGTGCTGTCATAGTTTTCCATTCACCTTATTTATGACTCTAAATCAGCTACTCGTTATTAATTTTCAAGGGGTTTTAACTAACTTGATGTATCTACACTGGGAATTGCAACAACATTAACAAAACTAATCTCCTTCATGCTCTCGCTGGAAAAGCAGACTGTAATTATAATTAGAACTATAAACTGTTTTGCTTTATAATTTATAGCCGAAATGTCCTGTGACACCAGTCGCCCACTCAGAGAACTGCCCCCATTATTTGTGTGCAGTGAAATGTGAGTTTGTAAAGACCGAAATTCAAGCATCTGGCTAATTGTTGAATTATTTGTATTGATCAAAAATCCAATGAACTCCCTGCCGGTGTGGTAATTGTTTGTTATCAGGCAGTAGAAATCTTGCTTATTGCTCTTTTGACATTTACTCACAAACTGAGGTACATATTGATGATAATTATGAATCATGTTGCTCTCGCTGTTTCCCAGGAGACAACAATAACTGAGATCAAGCAGAAGATCATGAAGATCCCGGACGCTAATGGCATCGTCATAGACGGGTTCCCTCGAGACGTCGGACAGGCCTTGTCCTTTGAAGACCAGGTGAGTTTCTATCAGGCGTTTTCATACTTTGTCCAGATGCCCGAGTGAGTCCGTACTTACTCCCTTACGTATCTTTTCACACACAACAATCTCGCCAAAACTAGACGTCACATTGGTGCTTGAGTTCTGCAAAAACGGAGAACAGAAAGAGTCTTTCAGTTGTTCGCTGACATAAATATTTCAGATTGTTTTTGGAATTTTGGTCAAGTATTTTATCCAAAATTTAAAGTAGACACTTTGTCTTGTCTGCAGACCAAAACATCCTTTTCTTACCTGCTATAATTGCTACTGTACGTGATAATAGCCACCATTAATGTGTCATTGAGACACATAATACATTCCACAGTATATGGAGCAGCTGGCTTTCATATTTAGTGCAGACTGCGCGGGACCACATGACAGCTCGCTCGAAGTGAACCCCAAGACCGTTGTTTTGTGCTGGGTTTGAGACTGGTTTGCAGGACCTCACCTGAGTTAGATAACGTGACAAACTCTCAAAGGAAACAGCCTCAAGTACAGAAAACTTCTCCACATGACCCAACAGTGCAGCCTAAGCAGAGGATGAGGAAAAATGGAGTGACGGACAAAAAGTGCATAATTATTTTGTTATCTAATTATAGCATCTTGAATCAAAATAGAGATTCCTAACTCTATAATATACAGGACATCAAACCACCATTAATCTCCCTATTCACTGCACTGCAGATGCTTCAACCTGTGACCAGCTGCTACACATGATGGTTTTTTTTTGGCATCCAAGTTTCACTGAGACACTGTGGTCGTTTTGTGACATGAACACAGCAAAAGTTCTTATCTGTCTGTCCAACGCACACAAAGAGCTATTCAAGAGGCGCCTGCTACAAGCCAAATATGTAAATGAGTTGGTCGCACACCACACACAGGAGCTGTTATCCCTCAGGTGGTTTTATCTCCAATAGCGTGACATCTAAGGATGGCAGCATCGGTTGCTCTGTGGTTTGAGTCACACCACCAGATAGATATCAGATGCTGCACAGCGTCTCAGGGTCACTGTCAAGGCATTTACACTCTTTGACAAGTTATAAATATTTAATTAGTTTATCTGAGAAATTTTGGCCCCAAATGAGCGATCTCCCAACTGTGACAAATTAAAATTTGAACTAATTATTATAATATTTGCATCTATTTTTCATCGGTATCAGTCGAACTGAAATTGGAATTCTCTTCATGTTTTGTGTAGGGAAATGTAAACTATGATGACAGTTACTGTGCATACTTTATTCAAAAGAGGATAAAGATGTCATATTACTAGAAACAGCATCTAAGCTTCAGGCCTCTGGATGGGCAGCTATTAACTGACATTTCAAGATGTTTCTGTCCTTTTTCAACGAGCACACATGGCATTAATTAGGTCTCACTGGCCATTTAAGCTGCCTGTCCCATCGTGCCATTCAGTTTGTACTCCACTCGGAAAGTGGAAGCTCGCAAGCTAGGCTCCCTCAAAGAGCGGAAGCTAGTTAGTCTCACCTGCTAACGTTTCTCAACACCAGCTGGGTCACTGGCAGCTCCTGCACAGCTCAGCATTGTGCTCGTCCCACATTATACAAATGAGGTGGTCTTGTTAGCGTTAGCCTCATTAAACAGGTCCAGTTGTGTTGACGGCAAAAATAACCAAATAAGCATCACAGTAATGAGTCGTCCTGCGACGTCAACACTCAAATCAAATCACGACATGGAGAAACATACAAAGTGCTGAAATCACCGTTGGGACTAGGCGATGGCTAACAACAAAATTCCTGCCCCCTGGAGAACACTAATGTGGGGCGCTAATCTGTTTTTGGTCATTTTGACCAAATGAGTACACAAGTCAAAACAAAAACAGAGGATATATACTGTATATACACTGATTTCTTAGCAAAAATTAAGCCTAATATCAGTTGGACCCTCAAGGACCCCTGGGGTGTCCTGGACAAAATGAGGAATAGTGTAATTTATTATTATTGAATTTATCTGAACTTATTATAAGATGGAAAAGTTTCACCATTAAAAGATATAACTTACTGCAGAGGCGGTTTTAGTTCAGCTCTAAATCAGCAGCATAAATTTCCACATATGGACCCCTGAGGTAACATTTCAGTAGCAGGTCTGCAGCCTACAGTGGGTCCATTAGGAGTGTTTGACATTAAAGTGTTTCGAGGCCCTTTTCTCAAAGATACTGATGGATAGAATTTGGTTAATGTCTTATTTTGTCATTGATAGATAATACGGTGTTACAGACTTTTAATTGCATCTGTAATATGAGCTATAAACCAGCCAGTGTGCTTGCACCGTCAGGCTGACTGTTTGATCAAGTCTAGAGTATAATATTTTACGTCAGCACTGACCTTGAGCCCATACTTTTCAAGTGCTGCCTGCTGCTGCTGATCAGCTATTCAACAGTGAAACGCTGGTTTTCCATTTTGCTGCCCAGTCATGCTCAATGTTCCTGAAATGAACAGGTAGAGCAAGGACTAAAGTGTCCTTGAGCAAGTCTTGGAAATACCTGGCAGCTGTAGTTCTGGATGTTTTTATCTGTTTCCTGAGGATCAATAAAGCATTACCTGCCAGTGTTGTACGACATGACAAGAGTGCAGTTTAAGAAGGCATTTTCTATGAAGAGTCACGAAACCCATTGAAAACATCACAGTCAATGTAAATTATAGTTGTAGAAATGTAAATCTGTCAACATAGAAGCTATGATACAGTATATGTTGTCTAGCGGTGCTTTTGTCTAAGCTGAAGCCCCCTAATGGAAATTTATCCTTTACAACTGAGCGGCCAGTTGTGTGTCACAACGGTCGATTGCTTTTAGAAGGATTGATTTTCTTTATCACATTTAAACTCACTTAACATTTATCAACTTTTAAATGAGCACTCAATGACTTTTAGAGTGGTTGGGGAATGGGTTGGGGTCTATCTGGGTCAGTGCCAGTAAAGCCAGACTTTATAATCTTGTCATTTTAGCTGCATTACAGGGAACAAGGGAGGAGGGACATCAGAGTCTCAAGTCCCACTTGGACAGGATTGATATTCCAGGAAGGGGTGAATATTTTCCTGCTCCAGATGTGACTAAAGTCATTGTTCCAGATGATATTTCAGCTGTTGTCGAAGTACAGGGGGTGGTTCATAATTCCCAAGGATATTTTGCAGGACTGTGGTCACAAGGCTTGCCAAAATTTATTATAAAAGGTTTATTTAGTTTGCTTAATATCATATTACTGCTTAATGTGAGTGAAACTCTGAAATCTGTCTTCGTTGTCCCGTCCCTCCAGGATTGCACTGACTCTCTGTGTAATTATTGCTGCACCAAATGACTGATGTAGTGGTGGTGTTTCTCGCAAAATTTGCTCAAATTTGTGTTGTTTTTGCGATAAATTGCTGCAATATTCAATTAAACTGTGAAAAATCAGGACTGTTTCAAGAAATCGCTGCTAAGTTCCAGTGAGAGTAAAATGAGTTTAGAAATGACTGGGCTGTCGTGTCTACTAGCATGTGCAGTTAACTAGCGAGGACATTGAACTCACTTTTCCAACTTTTCTTTCCTGAACTCGGTCTGTAAGGTAACCGTAGTGCTTCCTGCCTTGCTGTGTAGCACTGCCCACAAGCTCCATAATTCAAATGCATAGTTTTAAACAGTTTAGGTCACTTTAAAAGGATTCAATTGAAGATACACACCACAAGCACTACCTACATATCCATTATTTGACTTTTGCTTGTAAAAGTGTTTCTGAATTGAGTTATTTTTATGCAGAAAAATGCAGCGATTGGTAATCTTGGCAAAAAATTCTATATAAATATTGCGTGCATTGTTTGAATTTGCGTTGATTCTTGCAGAAACAAGATGAAATCCTGGAGGGACTAATAGCTATCCATGTTTGAGTCCATCGATGTGTCGGGCAGAAAGGTTTTCTGGGCCTCCGGGCACAACATGGCCTGCACTTCCATTTATAGCCACTATCCCAAAGTTGCTGCACAGAGTTTGTTCGATCCCTTCTGCTGTAGTGAGCGCATCCATCGACAGCCATGCGTTGTGTTAATGTGTCACTTAAAGAAGCACAGACGTAGAGCATGAATGTAAATATCAAACAGCATTACAGTCTACAAACTGCAGCTCCCCGTTGGCTCTGAATGGTGATTAAATGTGTGTTTGTGGGCTCCTGCTGGGGAAACCAGATGGGGCTCCTCTGGAGGTAACGTTTAGCGAAAGACGGTGTGGCGCTTTATCTCATCATCTTTCCAGTTAACACATGTAAATGGCTTGTTAATGTAGGCAGCCATGGGCAATCAGCTGGCTGTATAGAGTCCGTCTGCTCCAGTCAGTTAGGTTAACAAACAGCGCAAACAGGCAATCTCTGTCTCTCGTATCGTGTTTCTTTTCCCTTATTTCACAGCAATTACTGAGTGTGTCTACAAGCGAAGGTACACACACACACAAACATATGCACACATTCAATTACATGTGCTCTTACATGCACACAAAGATAGACACACGACGTCACACAGATCTAAACATAGATATATAAAAGTGTACACACAAACATATTTACACACATGTAAGCATATATATGAGTATGCACATAGAGAAACACACACTCACATACTACACACACATATGTAGACAAATAAGACACAAGCGCATGCATACACACCTTTAAATACACAGGAAAATAGAGATGTACAGATCTGATATTTGTGCAGATATTGACCTTATTAAGAGCAGTATCAGAAATCAGCCTTCGCGTGTTGAATCACATTAAATACAAATTCTTGTCGGTGTAATTGTAAAATTCAGTCTTTCTGCTTTCAGTTACATTCATTCAGTCACGTCAGGATACCACCTCAGTAACCTATGACGCATGCATAGGTTAAGTTGTGGCTCGTTTCAAAGGTTATGTAACCACTGTTCCTATGGCGGCAAGTCTACATACATTAGTCAGCTATACCACATGATGAAATGTTAGACTGACTCTACGAATAGTTTCATCATGTTGAGAATATTACACGGCAGTCAGCCAAACATCTAGCTAAATAGTATTAGATACCATGGATGTAGTAGGTTGTAATTAGCATGGCATTAAGCAATATATATATTCTATTTCCTCACTTGGAGAAAAAACTTGCTTTGGGAATCCCTCTTCAGTGGTTGCAGTGAAGGTTTTAATTGTCTTGTTGACTTTGCATTTTATGTTTTATGAATGAATCATGATGAGTCATATTTTGAGTCATGGTTTAAACAGCATTAGCATGAGCACTCCTGCAATTAAATGCTGTTGTCTTTGTGCATATTTATTTACTTTTGTGGCCATGTTTTTGTAAATATATCTCAGAGGTTTTCTGCCGTTGAATGGGTGTGGTGGGTCAATCGATCTTAACAAGCTGCTAAAAAATGATTGTGGGTCTGAACTGAGAGCTTCTTCAGTGTCCCTCGATGACCAAAATACTGTTAAAAAGGCTTTTCCACCCTAATTTGAAAAAACTGCAGGGGAAACTATAATTTTAAGGGTTTAAAACTGTCACCATAAAAGCTTTTGGCAGTCTCTGCACAAAAATGTCAACACCAGATTTTAAAATCACTTATCACTGAAACTCTTCAGTTCCTTTATTTTAATTTCTTTTAGATTACAAATTAGCATGAATTTCCTCCACATCTGTGAATTTTTTATTGGAAATAGTCCTCTACTGAATCCTCCAGGCATACCCGATCTATTGCACAGCAAACTGTTACAGGCACTGCGTATGGATTCTTTGGCTCATCACACTAACCACTGTGGACGGCTAACCCTCTCTCATGTCTTCGTTATAGTCTATCGTCTCTCCGGTAATTGTACATTCTCTCCCTCTATTCTGTGAAGAGGCCAAGTCTCGGCGTAATGAGAGCTCGTAATGTGGTTGCTGCTGTCTCCCGGCCCACCTCGCCTGACAGCAGATTCCACTCAGTGCATGTTCCCTGTCTGAGAGCTGCACGAGGAAGCCAAACAAAGAAACGAGATGATATATGTGGCTGGCTCATGTACAGAGAGAGGGATTTCTAACCAGACAATACCCACACAATCCCTCCTCATTGATAGAGCTCACAATTGAGCTATTACTATGGTTATTATCAGCAATTCCAGCTGTTTCAAACATGAAGCAGATTAGATATGATTAAACATACCTGCCCTTGGCATCTCCACATCAGCTGAGGCTGTAAATAGAAAAGTGACTAACTCACTAACGGGCACTTCAAGGAGCCTGGAAGTCTCGTAATTAAAATGTTGTCCCATCTCTCATCTTATAATTTGGTAAATCACATTTTGTGATAGATAACCACAGAAATTCGATTCAGCTGAATACATTCTATTATTGTCACAAAGTTATTTATATTGCCACATACAAGGATTGCTAAAAGGGTTGATGACAGTTTGTAAATGGGCCCCGGGGGTTAGATAAGGACCTGAGGAAGTTCACTGGAGATGAAATCACGTAGATAACACATGTATACAGTTGTGTTTGTAACCGTGTCCCGGCAACCACTCAAAAACAGCTCTTACAGTCACTGATGATTGGACGGGAGCTGATGACCACTCAGCCAATAATGCACAGATGCAGCAGCCCTGGGATTTACAATAGAATTAAGTGACAACTGGTTATTAAAGGGCCTTTTGTGCAGCTCAGGAGTAAGGAGGGAAAATAACAGGAGTATGCTTTGACAAATGAGATGCCGAGACCTTGTGTTGTCAGGGATTAGATCACTTGTGCCAGTTAGTGTGACTCCAGCAGAGTGTGTGAGCATGTCAAAATCCTATTTTTGTAACCTCCACTTTTATTGTTTCAGGTTGATTGTCTTGCTAAAGTGTCTTTGCTCTCTTACTGTCAGAGCAATAAGCTTTATGAGCAGCAGCGAGTGGTGAAGGTAGTTGGGGTTGTATGCAGTCTGAATACCTGCAGACATCACTCAGGGCTTAAAATAGGTAGAACTGAACATCAGTCAAAGATAAGACAATAAGGCACAGTGCTCTTTATAGTAAAGTATATTAGTATACATTATCTATTATTATACATTATAGTATATTAATTCTTATCTATCAGAAAGTATCAGGAACTAAAAATGATTTTAAGTAGGGTTTAGGTTTAGAGGTTTACAAAATATTTTGAATATTTGTTGTAGTACCATTATTATGGAAAGCCCAATAACCAATTTTATCAGTTTGTTATATACTGTATGTTTTGGGGTTTTTTTTATTATACCCCTCTCCACTTCTGAAACGCCCTTGTGTGCATTAAATATGGAGCTAGAGCCAGGAGACGACTATCTTAACATAAAGACTGGAGACAGCTAGCCTGGCCTTGTCTAAAGCTCACTAATTTACATGTTGTACTTTTAACATTTTTACGCCAAGTCATGATTTCATGGGTTATGTGCCTGACTATTTCTTGGCCTGGTGTATGTTCAACTGAAACCAACTGCTGGTGACAGTCTAAATAAATCTGAATTTATTGTGCCAAGCATCCCGATTGAAACCGGTAATAAAATGACTAGATAGAATTGGAACCAGTTGTGATTATGTGCATTTATGTCGTGCAGTTATATACGTTAGCTAGCGTTTCAGCCCTTGAAACTCCTTCAGCCGACTCCAAAGAGCAAAACCTGAACCAGAGTTCACCCTGGTCTTGCTCCTAATTTTGTCGTTGAGCACTTGGGACTGGTACCGGAGTGAAGCCAGGCGCTTACTATCAAACTCAGCCATTTTTCCATTTTTTTCACACTAACTGGCAACTACCAAGACTCTTGACCGCTGACGACACAGAGATACCATGTGATACCAACGGCGTTATACTATTGGCTCACAAGCCTCGTTAGAAACGGGAACCAAACGTGAGATATCTTACACAGAGATAAACAAAACATTAATTTTGGACCCATCAAAAATTTTAAAATGAATAATTCACAATGATAATATTTTGTTTTATTCCTCACCTTTCTAAAAGCTCTGTGGATGTAACCTTTTTTATTTAGTGTCATATTTCACAAAATAAATAAAACTAGTAATGTGTCAAAACATTTTTTAGTCTGTCATTGAGTGTTTAGATGAGCACCAGTATCCTGTTATGATCAGATTTTGGAGTATCCTGGGTTGTGTTGCACATGTAAACAAACCTGGATATGCTACCTGGAGTACTTTCTGAACATTCGTTGTTGATACTGAACATAGTGGCTGAGATGGTGAGAAATCGAGACACACCTGCACACAGATGATCAGAAACCTGGACACTGTTATGATCATGTATACAGGGATGTGAATAACCAGGTTTCTCATGTTCCATGTAAACATAATAACCCGCATAAGATCAAAACCAGGATAAGGCTCAAAACCGGGACACTAATGCTCATGTAACACAGTGTATCAGCACTACTTCCCTTCCAAGGAATCAACACTCCTGTAGTTTCACCCTACTTCAGATGAAGTTCCCAGACTCTATGACTTTGTAGCTGAGTGTGTTACTTTCTATCCCTCTCCATCTGTCTCGGCCCTTCATCTTTAATCACAGCGGCCTCTCTTTCACCGTCTCAGCCTTCCTTCTCTTCGCCTCTCTGTTAAGAGTCCAAGTCTTAAGTGTCATGCTGCTGCTAATGATGAAGAGTTTTGAGTCGTGTCTTCAGCAGCCTCACCGGGACGTTTAATAGCAAGATATGAGGTTCACTTGGAAATAGACTATGCAGCATTTTTAGTATATCCAGGGGCGGTTTGTTTTGCCTGTCCAGTAGAAATTACATTAGTCTGTAGTACAGTTTCATAATCTGTTAATCAAAAATGCCAAAAAATTGCTGGTTCCAGCCTTTCAAATATGAAGATTTCCTGCTATAGTTTGTTTTATATGACAGATTGCTGAATGTCTTTGGGCTTTAAGTGGTTTTAGAGCAAAACAAGCAATTTAAAGATATCACCTTGGGCTCTGGGAACCCATAATGGCAGGTTTTTTTTAACTATTTTCTGACATTTTCTGCACCAAACGATTAACTGATTTAACGACAAAGTACTTGCAGATTAATCAGTAATTAAAATAATCATTAATTGCAGCTATAACGAAGTGTATCGTTTAAATAAACCCTGTCAAATCTAAATATTGACACCAAAATAACTTGTTCTTCTCTAGTTTCTCTGTCTCTAACCTTCTTTTCAATGTATAGAATTATGCAAAATATGTAAGTGACCATGCTTTGATTATTAGATAGGAGAATACATCGGTGTGTACATATAATCACAGTAGAGTACTTGTACCTGATTATCTGAACACGATCCCACATCCTTACACTTCGTTTAGGTAACACATTTTCTGTTCCTACAAAGAAGCCACCAGGGTGTCTTATTTGACATTACCAGGTGAAGATAACATGGATTTGCATGAGATTTAATGTTGTCTTCATTTGGCAGCTGATTGGATATGGATTAACTCGTTCAGATAAATATCGACAATACGCCAGATTCAACTGTCAGACTAAAACTGGATGCTGAAAGGACACACAAACATGTTTCTTAGCAACTGAGAGCTATTCATTTCTTGATAGAGGAGTGAAACGAATTTGTCAAAACAAACACAAAGCTTCGTTCTTTGCCTCATTCAGTGTGAAAAAAATGCTGTACAAAAGCTACGACTCCCTCAAGGTCCAAAAATACAAAAATAAACGCAGTACTGAGATGAACAAAACCTTTGAATTAAAGGAATAGTTCAACCTTTTGGGAAATACGCTTATTAACTTTCTTTTACGAAATGAGATGATAAATGCCACTCTCAGGTCTGTGCACTACAATATGTACGTAGCCACAGGATTAGCTTAGCATAGCAACCAGGAAGAAGGGGACCTAGCCGTTATGCTACAGTAGCTGTCTGAGGTTAATGTGTTGCTAACACAACACTGTGACTGTTAATTTACTGTTGGGCTAACTGTTGTGTATTTTACTCTTTTTACTTTCACTCTATGAAATATGTGTTTACTTGATGTTGATCTTTCACTGGTGATATTTTGTTTTTTGCTGCCATAACACAAGTTCGAGTTCTTGCCACTATTTGAGACGTTTTATATGAAAGCTTAAAGGTGGAGTCTATTCTGGAGAGCCCTGATCGATCCGAACTTCATTCAGAAAACAAGCATTTTAAAAGTTGTTTGCTTGTCGTGTTGCGGACAGACCTGACAAAGCATGAATTCAGACTTTTTACAAATCAGCATCATGATGTAGTTATTTCAGCATCCTTTTGATCCGTTTATTGCAATAAACTCACAGTAAAACCTGTTTATTTTGGGATCATACCGCTGTAGTAATCCAGATTAATTCAGCCGACGTGTGAACTTGCTAGATACAGTGAATATTTATTGAACAATTATGAAACTGCCACTCATCGGAGACAGATCAAGAGGCAAATATTCACAATAAACACAAGTGATCCTGCGGTCAAACTTGCTGTTGTCCAAACTGTTGTCCTGTGCACAAGCACGGGTTGTGTGGCTCGGTCCGAGTCACTCTGTTTGTTACCCATTTACAGAGCCAGGGCTGTGTATGAACACCAGATTGTATTTCAGCACACACACAGAACGGAAAGCTAGTGGGTCGTGAGGAGATATCCACTGAATTTGACAAAAAGTGTATTGGTTTAATTGCAGACTACCCCTTTAAATATACAGAATTTAAGTCCACAAAATATTTGTAGAAACCATCAAAGGGTAAAATCTGATTGACTGATTCACTGACTTTTTTAATGGCTTTCAAACAGTAGCTTGCAGTACAATGCTGTAAGCATCATATAGTTAATATTGTGGAAGGTTCAGCGCTTTATTTTGGATCCCATATTCCCCATCACAGTGTGAGCTCGGGGGGCGACCGAGTGATCCTCTAGGGACCCGCAGCATCCATTTTCATTAGTCTCCCCTCACCCCATGCTGCTACTTTGCCCTTTACAACATCACAGCAGCCATTTATGATCCGCTCCTGCGGGTTGCCACAACCGTCCTGCTCCTCTTTATAGCTGCCCGGAGAGACCATCTATCCCTTCATCCTCCCCTACAGCCTTTTTACCTCCACTCCTATTAGCTATGGAGGTGTCAGTCTATCTATTCATCCCTGTCAATCTTCCTGTGTGGGCTTCTAAATCCACAACACACACATCAATTTTGGTAGTCGATCGATCATACAAAGCCGTTTATCAAGGAAAAATGCCATACATGCACAAGTTACTGCCACTCAGATGTGAGAATTTGCTGATTTTCTCTGTAAATTAAATACATTTGGGTTTTTTGTTAGTCTGCAATTATTTTGTGACATTCTTTAGATTAATGGTTAACAGATCAATCAAAACAAATATCAAGATAGTAATTGATAATGAAAATAGTTGTGCAACAATGCCAACTAGCCAAAGATTGTGATTGGTCATCGATCAGTTTGTTGCTTGTAGCTGTCATCTTGTCTTCCATCAAGATGGTTATAAGAAAGACGACAGAACAGCAGAACAGAGCCACTTCGCTGCACTGCAGTATGTTCAGAGTGGACGCCATAACTCTCTCTGCACATTCCTCTCTAACATCAGAGAGAAATTAAACATAATGCTTTGAAAAGAATTAATTACTGCATACTGCAAGTGCACATGGCTTCATCCACCTCCTCCTGCTGAGACTGAGATTTCTGGAGGCTTAAGGGGAAGTTGCAAAGACAGTGATGTTATGTAATTCTTCTTTTAGCAAGCTTAAAAAAACAGTTTTCACTCCTTCTGCACCCAGAAAAATATCCACTAAGAATAAGAAAGTGTGAAGGTGACATTTACAAAAATCTGTGCAGGGCACAGTTGAAGATTGAGGTTCATCCTTTATCAGCATCACGGATGAAAGCCTCTCTGGTCAATTTGGGACAAAATTCATGGATCTTGGACCTAAACTAAAATAACCTCAATGGACTAGTGGCTAAAGGGAGAATCTTTTTAATAGGAAGGCCACAGTGACAGCCTAGACAGTTGTCAAGATGGACACTGAGAGGACACTGAACTGGAGCTGAAATGACCAATCAATTATTTATGTAGTCGATCAACAGAAAATAAATAATCGATTAATTATTATTAGTTAATTAAGTTTTTTACTTTTCAAGCAAAAATGCCAAACATTACATAGTTACAACTTTTCAATTGTAAACATGTGCTGATTTTCTTTGTCTTATGTTACAGTAAATTGAAAATCTTTGGGTTTTTGTCTGTTGGTTGGACGTTAAAAGTAATTTGAAGGTGTCACCTTGGGCTTCAGGAAATTGTGATGAACAGCTTTCATAGATCAAACAATGAATTGAGAAAATAATCTGCAGATTAATCGATAATGAAAATAACAGTTTCAGCCCCACACTGAACCCAGCTAATTTTAAGATTAATGATGTTCAAACCTCCCTGAGACGTCAGAAAATAAAGAGTCTGTTTTTCTTCGTGAGAACTGCTGGACAGCGGGTAGAGAGGAAACGACCCCAGAACGCTGCAGTTTATGGAGACAGATGGAGACGTCTGATAGTCAGCAGCTCCACACATTTAGAAAACCAGAGCAGAACAAAATGAACCAAAGGCGAACAGAAGTCTGGACTGATGGCCGTAATCAGCTGTTTCCTCATGTACAGTAGCTTTAACTGGTATAAATAAGAACAAGTTCAGGACAGAAACCGTCAAGATTAAATGAAGTTTGAACAGCTGGAATAAAATTGTTTTTTAAACATTTTTTTCATTTCTTATAAAAGGCCTGATTCACCAAACCAAATACAAAACTTGCTACAAAAATGTTGACATAGTTGTTCCAACCGAACAAAGTAAACTGTATGAGTGAATGTGTCAGATAAATTCCTCAAGGGCTATATTTTAGTATCATTTAGCTTTCACTTTTTTCTTCATAAAGGGTGTTGACCTTCCTCCGCAGCAGAACAGGAAGCCACATTTCAGCATTTCCGTGCTTGAATCGCTGCCGTCAGTTTATTTCTCTGCTTTTTATTTCTTTGATCGAGTGCATTTAGCAGAACATCCCTAAAAGGGTATTAGCAGCCGTGTTTGGCACGGCAATCAGGTCAACATCTGCTTGCTTGTGCACCTTTTTTAGGACTCCTGTGTGTGTGTGTGTGTGTGTGTGTGTGTGTGTGTGTGTGTGTGTGTGTGTTAGAGAGGAAGCCTACCACATGCTTCCTGGCCTTTCAGCAAGACAGATAGCATCGCTGACAGAACTCCCGGCATTAAAACTGTTTCTGAAAATAGATGCTCTCATGTGGTGTGATGATAATACATTTCTGGAGACATTTTAATGATAAATCTAACGACGCTTTCTCATTACAAAACAACTGCCGTGTCCGATTGCTGCTCCACATTAACAGTGCAACCTGGGGGAAAAAAAAACAAAAAAAAACAAGGTCACAAGTGTGGTCACCATGGAAACGAAAACTTTGATTTGCAAGACTCAAAACTGAGTCCCGTTGCCAGAGTGGCGTGCGCCTCAATAAACAACACCACCTGAGCTATTTTTGGCTCTGGCTGTGCGCCAGATCAAACACTGACTCTGGAGTTTTCATCGTGTGCATTTCATCTAACAAAGCAGGAAAACAAACGACAGCGTATGAATAATATTAAACCGCTCTTGATGCTTTTTATGGAGGAAAGTTCCCGGCGGCGGTGAGCTGGGTGACCAGTCGTCAGGTTCAGGATGAGGAGAGTATTAAACATTCTGCCGTCTTTATGAAACGACTGGAGGTGCCTCACTTTAAGAGGTCAGAGCCATAGAAACCAGGTTATTTCCCTTCGATGCTGCTTTGCATTAGATAACAGCATCCTTCCCTGATCTTTAAATACCCCACGAACACGTCAGCCTGTTTAGTTTACATACTCATTGGTTACTAAGGAATGTTTTTGTGTATTGGACTTTGTAACACAGAAGCGGTCGAGCTCATTGGAGTGTCACAAATTGAATCTCTATTACTCAGTGCTGTTGCTGTTGCCTGACCTTTTCCCTCTAAATTAGAATAGTTAGTATTTGCTTGCTATTATATCCTGGCAACAGTCACTGTAGGTCGGTCGTAGTTATTACATCATCTCCTGATTGCAGTAATTTGGGCTGAGCGAGATAACTTTGCTCAGAACTTGATTGTTAACGGGCTCACGGCAGTTAAAATTCCTTTTAGTTTATCCTTCCCAAGTCACAAATGCATATAGTCCCTACACTCATGCATTTTTCAAAGCCTCTTGTCACTCAGAAAAGAACAAGACTGACGTGAATGTAAAAAGCTTTGTGGTGTCAGATTTTGTCAACGTGTAATTGAGCTTCTCTTACGAGGTTTAGGGCAGAAACTATGCTCGATGGCATGTTATCTTTTGATTGCGCTTATCAATTTTCTTGTATTAACAATGGATCAAATAACTGTGTAATGTGAAGGGGGTCACCCCTAGTGACAAACCCACAGATAATTATCTCTCTGTGGAGTGTTTTAGCTCACCACTCTCATCAGCATCGTTTCCACCTGCAAAAGGTAGCTGATTTTAAAAAAAAAAACACTGTACCCTATCTGCTGAGCACCAAACGGCAAACAGACACCACTATCCACTAGCTGGTGAAGAAAGCTGCTGAAGAGCCTGATATTTCCCTCAGGAGTTGGTGGAGACCAAAACAGAGGTAGAAGACAGTGAATATCAGACAGGTGGCCAGAAACATGACCCCAAATGAATGCTAAAGTTGCTCCGTATCTGCTGGATAACACATTTGACACATTATCATCTTTAGTTGATATGTCCACGTTGTGTTTAAAGCCTGTTCGGCTGCCTCCAAGTGGCAAAAAAAATGACGCAGCTTTAAACATCTGTGTACATTAACAGTCTTAACTGTTTTAGAACAAGCTGTTCAATATGTACAGCAGAGCAGGAGGTAAAATACAACATAAAGCAATGGCAACCATAGCAACAAAGAGTCATGAGTAATCACAGCGTTATTCACATATGAGGGAACGTTGCGTCTTGAGCTGTCGAATTGCACTTCATAACTGGCTCTTCTCCATGTCTGATCTCTAAATAGAAGACTGCCGTCACAGTTACGGAAAAGGCCGCATGTGTGATCGCACCTATAATGTCATTTGCTGTTACTCATGTTATGAAAAAGGAAACTGACTTTCAAATACTTTACTGTGAGCGTCCGCAATCTCGTTCTCCTCTGTTTGTCAAACACAGTAAGTCGGCTAAAACAAAGAAAATCTGTGTGTGTGGCAGGTAACAGGGTTCTCATCTCTTGTTGGGAAAGTACAGTATCATCCTGTTTGACTGATAATCTCACCTGTATTAAAACTGCATCACCAGTGGAGCAGCTGCAACTGATTCAATCCAGTGAAATTCAGGTGGTGGATAAAAACTCCTGTAATAAAAAAAAAACAAGATATCCAATCTCTTCAGACCTTACTGAGAGTGAAGTCTTTATTCTTGTGTGATTTGCAGTTTAGACATTTTGACCTGAGTGCATTGAATTTAAAAATGAGACTGAGCCTGAGGTGGTTCACTGGTTCCACAGCCCTGAGACGGAGGTTCCTCAGGATCACATTGTGAACATCACATGTGAATGAGTTAATCTGAGTGGTACAGGTTTGGCTGTAATGTTTCATACTCTCCTGGTAGATCTGCACTCCTGACCTGGTGGTGTTCCTGGCCTGCACCAACCACCGTTTGAAGGAGAGGCTGCAGAAACGAGCCGAGCAGCAGGGACGACCAGACGACAACCCGAAGGCCATCGACCGCCGTCTCACCAACTTCAAACAAAACACCATTCCTCTGGTCAAATACTTCCAGGAGAGGGGCCTTATTGTTACGGTAAGGCATGTGGATTAGTGTGTATATCAAAAACAGTGTATGTCTTATTTTCCTAAAGGAGCCCATTATCTCTATAAATTACATTCATACTGAACGATTCTGCAGTGCTTGATTTACACCCAATGGCAACCTACTGTACAGTGCAAACACAGGAAGTAGTGTGTTTGTCACGTGATGAGACAGGAAGTAAAGGAGTGGAGGTTGAAGTGGTGGAGGGGTGTTTCCAGCTTTCATGTCAGGGACTGAAGTTAACTTCCTGGCACAGATGAACAGTTATGCCATGATCATGAGAAATGAAAAGTAGCAATGGGATGTTTTATGTTAACGCTGATAAACTGGAACAAGTAACACGAACATTAGCAACAACTCTAAAAAGCATTTCAATAATATTACCGAGCAAACAAGTGAAATTTGGACTGTGACTGAGTAACTCATCTTAGGTTGAACATACTTTGATTATATGAGTTGGTTGTGTGTAAACAATCCTGTGCATGGTCCATAAAGCACTACACATTAAATTAACATTTAATTACTTTGAACAATGTGCTTTGGCTGACGTGGGGCGTCCATGTTTATTTGCTTTTTTGGGCACTTTTATATTATTCAGCGTAAAGTCAGATATATTGGATAAATTATATATATCCAATATGTAATTTCCGCAGCCTTGACCATACTCAAATTATACTGTAGTTGCCATTCGCAGATGCTGTGAGAATAGATAACTGAAACGTTTTGGCAATGGGGCATCCTGAGAGCCTACTGGTTAAGACGCACCATTTAACTGCAACGTTCCCGATCCAGCTCTGGCCTGGGGCCTTTGTTGCATATCATATCCCTCTCTGTTTCCTCTTGTTTCCCATCTGTCTCTACACTATCAAGTATCCAGTAAAGGTGAAAATCTTCTTTGTTTGGATGCGTACTTACAGGTGTGTGCATAATCATATCAGCGTAACCAAAGATATTCAGGATCACTCCTGACACACACCAAAAAGGCAGCAAAAAAACCCAGACAAAGTGAGGGAGATTTCTAAACCGTATCTGTTCAGCTCCTGATTGTTTTGGTTGGAATAGAGGAGCGAGTGTTAATTGGAGACCACTGGGATCTCCATTAGATCGTGTGGTTTGGTGCAGAGGGCCGTTACCCTCGGTATGTGCGAGGCAGGTGCTAATAGAGCTACTGGCTCCTGCAGCCAACAGGAAGCGGTTGCCCACTCTTCTAGTGGGAGTCTTATTGATCTGTCTGAGTCTCGACGCAGCGTCGTCTTCCTCGCGGCAGAGGGAATACTGAACAACTCCTCCACTGTATTACTGTGAGAGGGAGATTTTGTTTGCATGCTTTTAGATTGTTGTCTCGCGGCATCTTAAAATCAGATGCTCAGGATGATCTCCAGTGGCTCTTAGAAAGAGTGAAAATGTAATCAGATGCCCTCCAGAAGTCAGAGCCTGCACTTTGTATGTCAGTGCTCTCCCCCTCTTTAGCTTTCTGTGGTTGATGCTATAAGAGTAAAAGTGAAAATGTCTCTGGGACTCCAGACACATTGGAATTAAATCTGTGTCTGTATTTTTATTGCAAAAACATATATTCTCCTGTGCGATATCTTTTCCAATTTCTCTTGGAATATTGTCTTTCTTATATTTTGCTTATTGCGTTCTTGTCTGGCTCCCTCTTTCCCCAGCTCCCTTGTTTCTTCACGGTTCACAATTCATGAATCTCTCTTCTGTATTAACTGTATATTTGCACTGTTTTGTGTGTTTATGGAGGTTTCCAAGAGCCTCTACCAGCATGCACTTGGCAAGATGCAGGGTACATTTTGAATAGTTCAGTTTCTGATTTAAATCATAATTTTGCCTGTCGCTCTTGTGTGTCCAGAGTCCGAGATATTGTCTCCAGATGTCTTGCTTTGTCCGAGCTCTTTAACAGGACCCTTTTTAGACATGTTAAACCATTAACTTGAAGTGCCCAGAAAATATAGACCTGCTTAATGTTGACCTCAAAATTCTATCCAGAGTTTTGGCGACACTCTGCCTCGTATCATTAAAGAAGACCAAATAGGCTTTATTAAAGGCTGTAACTGATGTAATAACATCAGAAGATTACTAAATTTGATTCAGATATGTCAACAGTGAGCGCCAGATGGTCTTGTGGTCTCCTTGGATGTTCTTTACCCTGGAGCAGTTTGACCATAATTTCACTGAACGAGTGAAGGTCCTTTATAATCGTTCGATGGCAGCAGTCATAACCAATGGGGTTAGATCAGGAATGTTTGAGGTTCTTAGAGGGAGCAGACAGGGGTGCCAGTTGTTCCCACTGCTACTCGCTCTGATGATTAAGCCATTTCAGTGCGACCCTGCAATGTTGGCCAAAAATTTGATAAAACTACTTTATATGCTGATGATGTTTTATAATTTATGGTTGTTCACTTTTCTTTTAGATCATCCCCCACAGGATTTGTGTATTTGGGCATATTTGTTACACAGTTCCACCAGGTGTTCTAAGCCAATTTCCAATCTCGATCTTCTTTCATCTTCTTGGATCTTGAGCATTCAAACTTGCTCCCTATATCCTGGCTAGGCAGAGTTTCACTTCTGAAATGACCTTCTCTGTCGTTTGCTTTACCCAATGAGAATGATTCCCATTTTATTTGAAAGATAAATGGATAGTTTAGCTCTTTTATTCGGCATAAACAAAGACCTCTCATAAAGATGTCAAAGCTGCAACTCCCGAGTGATGTGGGAGGGTTGGATCTTCCAGACCTCAAAAAATATCAATTAAGTGCCCTTTTGCAATATGTAACTGATTGGGGTCATAACAACACTTCTTCATATGGAAGCCTCATTGTCAAAATGTCCCCTTTCAAATCTGTTCTTTTTAGAAACCCCAAAATCTGTTAAAGATTGTTGCAATAACCCAATAACAGATCCAGGTTTCAGGCATTGGGACAAGAAGAGTATTTCTTCCTTTGGAGACCTCTTTGAGACTGAGGTCCTTACGGCCTTTAATCAGAAAATCACAAAAAAGATGATATATCCAGACAGCCTTTTCTTTCACATAAGAGATTATATAAATATATATAAATGTCTTTCTTAGCTGTCTCTGATATTGAAAAGCAAATATTTTGTACTATGGGAGACACATTAATCAGAGCTAGGGCATTACAACTCAAAGTACTACACGGAGTACATTTATTGTCTGATTGTCTTTCCAAATTTCAGCCTGCCATCTCTTCACTGTGCCTTAAATGCAAAACAAATACTGGCAGCCTTACACATCAGCCACACAGCTATTACACGTCTTTGGTCCTGTCCCAAATTACAAAACTACTGGGAAACTGTCCTGTATGAAACACAGAACATGTTCGGAACTGAGCTGGAACTGGATCCAGCATCTCTTCTGCTTGGTCTTCCTACTATGCACATTACTAATGTACTGTATATCATAGAAAATAGTTTAATGTCTTGACATTGTGTGCAAGGATGTCATTAGCTGAATCGATTTCCTGTAAAACTCCCACTACTCTCCAATACCGCTAATTCTAACAAAATGTGGAAACCCTTTCTCGAATATGTTAACGTGAATGTATCATTATATTATTATCGTGCCATTTTAACTAACTAACGAGCTTTTATATGAGACGCAAAGGTGGTGGTTGCTGTGATACTATGATAACTGACTCAAAATGATGTGCAGTGTTCGACAGATGTGCTTTTAGAGAATGATGTTTGTTTTCTTTTCTTCATTGTCTTTGCTGAGCTGAACACCTTTTAAATAGTTTTTATCCTTTTGTGTCTTTCTTTTGTTAAATGGAAAACACATTTTGAAAAAGAAAACCTTGATGATAATAATAAACTTTTTATATATGGAGAGCACTTTTCCCAACAAAGGTTACAAAGCACTTCACAGCATAAAAACAAACAGAAAGGAAAACAATAAAAGTAAAAGACGAGGACACAAATAAGGCAAGCAGCTAAAACAGGCACAAACAGGATGAAAGGGATAATAACTGTAGCTTTGTAGGTGCCAGGCTATGAAGTACTTTATAAAGTGATTCTAAGATGAACAGTCAGCTATCATTGGGAGGTTAAAGTAGGTGTATTGTGATCCTGTCTCTTGATTCTAGTTTAAAGCCCAGCGGCTGAATTTCTAAAGCAGTTCTCTAAAACGGTAGTTTAATGCCACTGTGGTGAAATGTTTCCACCAACCACTTCACAGGCAGTTATATTATTGTTAAGTGTTATTTTGAGAATTAACATCTGCCGATAACATTGTTGTGCAGTTATTTTGAACTAGTTTGAACAAGAGTCCGTCCGAGCTGAGATGAGGTTTCTGCAGCCTGCTACCTTTTGTAAATCTCTGCACATCCTACCAGCATTCCCAGTGGAGCCAACTTAATTGAGACACACTGAGTGAATTATTTTGAAGTGCTTTGTCTCTTACGTGCAGGCGTATCACAGATCAGCGTTTGGTTTTAGCTGTAAAAGTGTCTCAAACTAAACTCTCATTCTTAATGCTAAATATTTGTTATTTGGTTAATTTTGGACATCATACACCCAGGGTAATCAAGGACATATGTTGTAATTTAATATAACAAAACTGCAATCATTTATCCAGTAAAAATGATTCATGTACAATATTTATTTTCTATTAGCCCAAATCTTTCAAGTACAGGGGTGTATAAAGCTTATGAAAAATGTCCTAAAGGCCCTGAAACTTAATTTCTCAGTCACCATGAATGATGGCGTCCTACATGAACACACTGTTTCCAGCCAATGTTGCGTTTTTGTCCGAGCTCTTCTCACTGTGTTTTTAGTGGGCTGTTTTTTCCGTTGGAAAAAGGTGGTCACATACTTTCATGCAAGAATCACAGCTTAGGAACGTTTGAATCAAACTCTGATGACAGTTGTAGGGTTGTTGCCAGGCAACTGTCAATCAAATCTGATCAAACCACACCCACAGAGTCCAGATGAAGCAGATTATCTGAGTTTTTGAATGTTAAACTCTTAATAAATGATATCCAAAGATGTTGTTTCTGAACTTAAAGTTTGATTGTTGCTTATTTAGTCATGAACATTAAATGTTATATATTTAAATACTGTAACTGGTCAGTTGACACATTCAGATATCAGAAATGATCAACACAGAGTTGTAAATCATATATCAGTGGACTTATTTATCTGCCATAAACAACATAAATAACATTTAAGGCTCCTAAACCAACCAAGATCCCTTATATTGTCCTCAAGGAGTCTCAAGGAAATTGAATCGAACGCAACTGGATTTTTGGTTTTGTCTGTGAAGACGTTTCACCTCTCATCCAAGAGGCTTCATCAGTTCNGAACTGATGAAGCCTCTTGGATGAGAGGTGAAACGTCTTCACAGACAAAATCAAAAATCCAGTTGCGTTCGATTCAATTTCCTTGAGATAACTATGACCTGGATGAATGAGAATATTCACAGCCTTATATGCAGTCTTTGTAAAATCACCTTGGGTGTAGCCAATTTCCTCTCCTTCCATACCTGTGAATAAAAGAAGTCTGCAGTCCTCCACCCGAGTGATTTGAACATTTTGAGAGCTTATCGATGGATCGTCCCTCTTGTGAATTGCTGTCGCTACCCTCTTTGTGGTGCTGCAGCATCAACAGGCAGTCACGGCGAGTCTCAGACATGCGGCATCACTCCCTCTACCTTCTTGCCTGTCAAATCCCTGCAATCACACAGGCTTGACACCTCGGAAAACAAAGATTGGCACAGTCTGAAGCACTCTTAAAAAAAACTGCCTCATGACAAATGATGGCCGCGCTGAACACTTCGGTAGTTCTTGTCCTTTAGAAATAAAATCTTAAAGAGCCGTGCAGAGACAAAAGCATCTATATTTATATCTATATTTACAGTAGATGTATGTGCAGGATTCTCAGCTAGAGATTGCATGTCGGGAGGGTTTGCTTTCTTTCGACTGACACTTAGAAGAGAAGAAGTGTGTCTTTGTCTTCAGCTCTTAAACTGCTGAACAAGGCGTTGATTTATTGCACATTTAATCCCACAGAACTTGAGTGTATTATGTTTGTGTGAGTGTGAACAGACCTTTGAAATGTTCTGATATGTCCTTTCTCTAAATATCCCATTCTAATAAGTTTAAAAACTGAAAAACAAGCAGCAGAGAACAGATGAAGCCACGGCAGACTACGAAGTATGATCTTTATCCACGTGAAGCTGGTATAGTCAGATTTTCATCAACAGTCTGTCTACCACAAATCCCTTAAATGACAGACATGCAATCTTGGGATTTCCTTAAAATGAATATGAATGTGCGTAGATTGAGACACTGAGATGGTGTCGCTGATGGTAAATCCTGAACAGAGGGCAGATTAACGCTGTGGTTCATTAAAGGATAAAACCATACAGCTGTGTAATGGACTATTACTCTTAAATCCACCCCCCGAAGTCTATTGTGTCAATTCTTGGTTAATTTCCAGCTTTTCACTCGTGCATGCCATTCTAATATCGTGCTGTATGTAAACTTTCTTCCACTTTCTTTCACTTATATTAATCTGTTGTCTAAACAGCGACTTAACTATCCTCTAATGAACTAGAATTGTTTGTGAGCAGCATCTAGTTTCTGTCTTATCTGAGCACAAAAACACATTTTAAAGATTAGATTAAATTCTGATTGCTCCTCAGTAATTATCCCAGGAGAAGGACTCAATAGTTTCTTGACTAATGAATGCAATAACCTCTGAGGCTTAATTGCTTTTGCTCAGCAAAAGGCTTTTGTGTGGAAGTAAGCCTTTCATTTTAAATGTCAGGTCCAATATAGGACGGCATAACTCTATAAAAGAACAATCGCAATGACTCATTACTGCACATTGTCGCCGCTGAATTGGAATGACTGAATCATTACACATGTCTACGAGTCTATTAATTCTCTATATTTCATTAAGCGAACTTGTCCCATTTCTGTCATTGTAACTGTCTGACGTACAATTGCTCAGCGTTTTGATTTCTGAGGTGTTGTCAGTTTTCTGCAGACGAAGTTTGGGATTTGTGATTGTCATTTAGATTTTTGTGTAAAAAAGCAACGATGACGTACTGTACGAATGAAGGTGTGTGTTTTTTTCATGTTGGATGACTCAACTTATCAAACACACACAAACACAACGAAGCCAAACCGGAAATTGCAGCGGGGAGAGATAATAGTTTGTTTTGGCCTCAATCGAAGCCGTCCTGTCTTTCGAGGAAAAAGGAGCAATCTAATTAAATATTCCCTGAGTGAGTTCAGCTCCAGCTTCCTTCCCACATGCTGCCACTCAGATATAAACAAACAAAAGACACCTCGCTCCGTCTTTCTGGATGTCTTATCTCTCCAGGGATGATTACAAGGTATTCGTTCATTATTCCTGAAATATAAATGAGATACCGGCATTGTAACTAATCAGTAAAAGTATGAACAACTGTCTTCTGAATTTCAAGATACCTCTCGCTATGAAAATAAAACTGAATAACCTGAAATTGGTGTTTTATCTATTCAGGTCTTTCATGTGTATTTATATCTATTATATTTCAGTCTTTTTATATCTCTCCTGTTTTGTCTGTCCTCTTCAAAGAGTGACAACGCCGAGCTTTACGTAACATCTAAAAGACCCGACGTGTATTGTTGTGAATCACTTTTCCAAGTTTTTTTTTACCTCGAAGAATTCATTCAGATCAAACAGATGACACTGAACACACCAAACATCTTCCTGATAAGAGCTGCAAGTTCCAGAAGGAGCTGCTGCTTTAAGCTTTCTCAAGACTCTTATTCATCTGCCTCCTTTAATCTGCGTCTCCTTCTTTGAAACCTTCGAGATAATGGATGAGGGCTTTTACCTCGCTTCAACTTATCAGTGGACTTCATAAAAAGATGCACATTATACTTTATACATGTTCAATACATGAAGGTTAAACAGTTCTTTGGATGAGACGTTTTTTGACAAAAGCATGTGCTTCTGTGCTCGGCAGGGTTGCACCATCGATTAAGATATTGACTTTTAACGGCTGAAGACATGACTGACAATTGCTGTTCCCCCTGTCAATTTTAAGATGGTGATTTCCTAAATACATGCATGTGCACATTTAGAAGTAAGCTATATAACAAAAGACTAAAAAGACACATTTTAGGACATGGAGGACTAACTAGGCTGAAAAACGCACTGAACAAGGCGGCTAAATTTGGTAACACATTTTTTGTTTTGGTCCTCCGTCCGCACTAAGCCAGCATTTTTCACACCCAAGAACTGAGATCAGATGAATCTAAAAATGCCAGCCTCCCATTTTAGTGTGGATGAGCAGAACTGATCTTTTGGAAAATGATTATTTAAGCTTGTTCAGATGTTGTTTGATCAGATTCGACTGACAGTGACCCACTACCATAAGCAAACAGCTACACGACTGTCACCACGTTTTGATTCAGATGTTGCCAAGTCTTGACTGGTGCACGGACGTACGTGGCATCACCTTTTTCCAGCAGAGCACCACCCACTTCGAACCAGTGAGGAGAGCACAGATGAAAACAGAAATACAGAAATCTGTCATGCAAAATAATCCAAACTGTTCTAACTTTGGTAGAAAACTCAGTATTCATGTAGGAACCAATAGCTCGTAGCAAGAAGCTGATTTAGAAAGTAGCTTTTTAAATGTCAGTTTGTATAGCACAGCTCTGTTCTGCTGCACTGCAAGGGAAGTTAACATTATGGATAAGCTCAAATACTGCACAGCTCCATCTCAATGATAATACTGGGCTTTGGTATTCTCACACAATGACAATCAGTTCCCATTTCTTGTCCTCTGCCTGAAGAGCCGATGTAATGACACTGAGTCATTCAGACGGCAGTGGAGCTTTTCTCCCTAAAAGTCAAAGCTATTAATCTGTCCTTGAAAAGTGACACTTTTCTCTTAAGAGTCTTCTTGTAAAGTATAAATGGATTATACGGAGCCTCTCTGTTGAAACAGGAACACACTGTGGTTATAAAGACAGTGCAGTGTGACAGCAGGAGCTTTTTTCTGCTCATGATGCCAGACGCTGAGAGGTCTGAGTACCCTGATGGGTTTTCGAATGCCACGCTCTCCGGGGAATCCTCAGTTTGATCCCCTCTGCTCCTCTTCTGCAGGTGGACTCGCAGGGCCCTCGGGGGCTCAGGGGACTCTCCCACGCAGCAGACAGCAGACAGCAGACACCGGTCTCTCCTTTTAGGTTGTTACCATGGAAACCCCAGGAGGAAGCTGGTTGTTGGGTTGTTGGTGCTTTTATCCTCATCTTACATTTCGCCTGACCTCCACTCCCACAGCCGACATTCATTAATTTCTCTACTTAGTTTACACGTCGAGCAAGTAGCACTGCCGAGAATCTCACACCTGAAGGCGCATTACGTCCAGTCTGCTTGTTTTTATCCCTTTTTGTGCGCACAAGGTCGCCTTTCAGTTGCTCGTCATCTGGCCTGATGAGAGCAGAGGGACGGCCAAAGAGCGGATCGGGGAGGAGGAGAAGTCCGCTTCAATCAGCTTCAGTCCCAAAGCAGATTCTTCATGGTCAATTTGCGAGTACTGTACGTGCAAAGGAAGCCAGGCGGCCTCTGAATAATCTGAAAGAGCTCAGTTGACACAGAAGCGAGGCTAATTAATCTCGTGTTATTAAAGCTTCCGGTGTGTGTTGAATACAAAGTAACCCCAGCGTGTAGCTCCCAGCGTCAGAGCTCGTTTCTTATGTTTGATCTTATAATGAGACTCATTCTGGACGTCACGGCGGATTAACAGACTGAGCATGTCCGTTGTGTTGGAGATGTTCAGGTCATGACTTTTGTGTACCTCTTGTCATAACTATGAAAAGGTGAAGAGTATCAAAGCTTTTCTTTTCTTTTCTCTCCTTTCAGTTGGATGCCGACCGAGACGAGGAGGAGGTCTTCTGTGACATCAGCATGACTTTGGACAACAAGCTGTTTCCCTCCAAAGAGCCTGCAGCCGGTGAGATGAACACTTATTTTATAAAACACTGAGACAACAAGAGATTTATTTTATGGACAAACACGTTTAAAAACTGCTAAACTACGTCTTTATCTCCACTACACTTATTTATTAACTTCAGCTAGTTTGCAGATGCAGATTATTAAAACATAATATCATCAACAAATAGATTATGATGTAATATCATATATTAAGATAAGACTTTATTGATGTATAAAGTAATTAAAAGTAGCCCTAACTTTACTAGTGATAATAATTATAATCCAATAATATAATATACATTATTCTGAATGGGCCATTCTTCTTAAGGAGTACTTTTACTTTTTGTACATTAAGTATATTTTGAGGCTTATACTTTTGCAGGACTTTTACTTGTAACAGAGTACTTCTACACTCTGGTATTAAAAGATCTGAGTACTTCTTCCACCACTGTGTAAATGGTAGTATATGTTAGATGCTGGGTTTGTAGTATATGTTAGATGTGGGTTTGTTAAGGCCAAGTCATAACAAATAAAAAAACCCTTATGTTAGACTCTGTACATATGCTTGTGTGTGTACAGTATGTAGCCAATGGTGATGAAATGTGAAGCAATAGATAAGCATGAAAAATACCAACACTCACTAAAGAACATCCTCGGGGTTTTTTATTGCCTTTTAGGAGCTACTGGTGCATGTGTACAGCGTAGAAAGGCTTCTCCGAAATATTCCACATACACAAGAAGAGAGAAAACCAAAAGCATCACCCACCAGCTCCCTGGTTACCACAGGAGTTGGCATAGCAACCAGTGAAGCAGGGTTAGCCACGCTTTGTGAGAACTACAGAATCAACAAGGTTAGACTCAGTCTTTGATCAGTCAGATGGAGACTGTGTGTATTATGTAAAACCCTGATAATTTACCGTTTTATAAATGTGCCAGACGGATCCACATTCCTGCCCTTCAGTGAAGAGACAGATATGACCAGTCAGCACTCTGCAGGTGTTTCGGCACAGAACTGAGAACTTTTGTTTGCAAAGCCGTCATTATTTTTCATCATAATTAAGTGTAGGTGTAGCCTGCAACTGTTACAGCACAGAAATCGCACATCTTTTGTGGCAAAGCAAAGGCTGTTCATTGTTTCCACGGCCTTGCTGTAGCACGTTTTGGTACAATAAGATGATTCTTTATTTTCAGGGAGTAAGATGGAAAAGAAATGATTATATATCTTTACTCTGTAGCTGCATTGTTTTGTAGTTCTTAGTTGTATATCGTATATGAAGCCTGACAATACTGGATTTTTATGGCCGATACCTGAGAGAAAAATCTGATCATGACATGCTGTCAGATGTTCCTTTTTTTTTTACATAAACACATAAACAAACATTTTTGATAGAGTTCCCTTAAATTTGGTTATTAAAGGAATAGTTCTATATTTCAGGAAATACACTTTCTTTCTGAGAAGATCGATACCACGCTCATATCTATCTGTTAAAACAGACGCTGCAGCCAGCAGCCGGTTAGCTTAGCTTAGCATTAAGACTGAAAATGGGGAAACAGCCTGGCTCTGTCCAAAAGAAACAAAATCAGCCAACCAGCAACTCCAAAGCTCATATTAATTAACACAAAATAACAATACGCCGTTTTACACGAGGTTATGTACCAGACTATTCCTTGGCCGTGAGCAGTAACTTTACAGTTGGAAAATAAACTTGCTCTCTGATGGGCAAACTTAATTAATGGCACCATTGTTTCTAAACTACCTCACATCTTTTGCATTTCTGAACTACAATTTCTGATATTCATCTGCCTACAAATGATACCAGTATATCTGTGATGCTGGCCCACATAACAGCCGGGCCAATTTATATATTTCTGTTTCTCTATGGTGTGGTCCTACTTCTGCTCCTTCTGTGTAGTCTACTCTGCACATGAAACATCTATTTATAGAGAGACATCAGGAGGTCACATCTGGGCTAGCTTCTGTGACTCAATGTAATCTTTCATTCAGCATTTCTTTCATCAGTGTTTCTGAAATAATGAAGCGTGTTCCTGCGGTTAACTTACAAATTCGTGATTTTAACAGTTAAACAACGATTACTTACTACTAAAACTACAGCTCAGAGGTTGATTTACAAGCGTGGCACCATGTTCAATTAACGTCTTCATCATTGGTTTTGTCTACATCCATAAAACTCACCAATGCTCTCTTCTAAAGTCATTTTTCCTTTTTTTTTGCTGTAATCTCTGCCATATAAAACCTTTAACCGCGACCCCTCGACGCGCCCACGGACTCACCTCTTTTGTCGAGTTGTAGAGTTTAGCTCGCGAAGGTCCAGGGCTTACCGGAAATGTGGTTCGTTAAAGGTTGCTAAAAATGAAACATTGAATAAACAACAATATTAGTAGTTCTTCAAAAAACTACTGTCCTTATCTAAACATATGAAGCGAGTAACATGACATACTGTTGAGAAAGACTCTGTTCCAAGGCTGGATTTGTAGTTATTAGTATTGTTACAAATGTGAATGGGACTGAATGAGGTTTTCTTACTTGTGGAACAAAACCCAGAAGTTCTGGTTTCACTTCAGCTCTCTATTACATGTCTGTTTTTTCAGTGTAATTTTGAGAAGTCTGTGAACTTCAACACAAGTCTAACAGAATTAAAGTTTTGAAGATTTTAATTTCGTTCTCTTTGACAGCATCATTGGCGATAAGCGATAACTGCAGGTGTGTTTTTGGACCTCACGGGATGGAACGGTCCCATTCGTTGTTTTCAAACCTGAAGCCTAACAAACAGGCAATCTCCAATTCCTGTCCAAGAAATACCAGTCCAAGAGAAGGAGAGCCACATCTGTACCTCCCCTCAGTCCCTTTTCTTCTTTCAATGCGCTCCACCTTGGCAAGGCAACGCAAATGCTGACTCTGGTTTTTCCTCGCTGACGATCGTTTTGTTTTTGGACTGTTTGCCTTCATCTGAACGTCAAATTTGTTTCTTTTCCTTTGGATTTGCACTTGTTTTAGAAGTTTCATCGTCTGTAGTCATCAATCTTTTCTTTGTTCGTTCGGCCATAGTAACAGAGACCGGAAAAAAATCAGCACGCCGCTTCACACACAAGTGAGTTGAGATTTTTCCTCTGTAAAAAGAAACTGTTTGTTTTAACTTAAGAGTTAGTGTCCGCACTGCCTTAAAATTTTAAGTTTTCTTCTCAAATTCAGTCAACTTGACTGGACACTAACTTTTCTTGAGTTAAAACAAATTGTTTCTTTTTATAGTGAAAAGTCTCTGCCGACACCTGGGTCATAATACTGCAAATGCTGCAGGCTTTCATCAGTGGGCCATAGGCTCAATCACCATTGTGTTATCTCATTAGGCGATAGATAGTGACTTAACAGACTTTTATTTAAATGAAAATCTTTGAGATTATAACTTAAAAGCCCATCATACAACTCTTACCTGAATTTAGTGAATAAAGCATGGTGTACTGATGAAAAGCTGTGTGACATGTTTTAAATTTGATCATCCTGGAAGAGGGATTACTCCTTTTTTTGCCTGAAGTCTTTATGGAAGTCTTTCCGATCTGCATTGAGGGTCTAAGGACAGAGGTTGTTGCAAACTGTATGGATTATTAAGTACTCCAAGAACAACTTGTGCTTTTGGGCTTTTTAAATAAACTTGACTTGGCTTGTTTTATGTTTATGGTTCATCATGTTGTGCCGCACAGCTCGGGCACAGCTGCAGCACAGCAGGAAGCTGCGTCGGAATTGAAGGAATACGTTATGAACATTGGCTATTAGTGACGACCAATCAATTTCCCAGTTTTTTCTTCTTTTAAAAGCAGTGTGTTCTGCAGCAAATCTCTCTGGTAACGTGTGCGATGAAGGGAACAGTTTGGAGCAGATTTGCCACAACAGATTCACTCAGGAGGAAACTGTCAAGAGGTGCAGAGTCACCACGAGAGAACATATGGCACCTCAAAATAGTTCAGGAGGAGAAAACATGTTGTTGTGATCAGAGGAGAGCCCAACAAAATGATCACTTCTGTGGTATTACAGTAAATGAGCAGCCAAGGAGAGCTGTTGGTTGACAGGTAGGGACAGTTTGGACATGGCATCATTCTCACAAGAAATTTGACCAACAAATCATCCATAAAAAACAGTTTGTCAGCTTCTCTCTAGAATCCGTACATCAGGTGATAAAGGCCAGGCGCATAATATGACTAAGGCTCACATTCCCAGTGATCCTTGACATCGAAATTGCTTTGTACTACTTGACAGCCACCTGACACACTCCCGCAGTGCCTCTCCTCACACTTGAGAGCAGTCTGGACACTGAAATACCAAACAGACACAGGTGTACTTATGCCACTTGAGTTGCACAAAGCCTGCAAAATCCCAAAAATAGATCCTCGGAAAAATGAGAAACATTCAGGCTCTCATTAAGCAATAGAGAAACGATCACTCAAAGCCAAGCAGAAAGCCGACACATCCTCTTAATATTTGCTGATTTCTACTAAGCGATCGTATATTGTTCTTAAGATAATCTATTACTCTTGTAGAGATGAAAAACCCTATAGAAAACAGATCTTTTCCTCATTTAGGGCATAATCGACTGAGAAAGCTTCCCATCAAGAATCCACTTACATACAGCGGTTATGTAGCTGCACTTTGAGGAGCGTTTAAGAGCAGCATGACATTTGTCAAGATGTTCTTTCACATACGTTTTCTGTAATGAAGCCTCAGTTGTTCCACCCAGGAATAACAAGAAAACCATCCTGAGTGGAGTGTAATTTGAAAGGACCACTAAAAAGTCTATTTTTGCGCCATGAAACCCTTAAATACCCATCGGAGAAAAAAACTGGAAATCTGAGTCACATGCTTCAACCTCTCTCAGAGATCAGGTGAAATTGCATCAATCTGCTGATATAGAAACGTATAAGGAAAAGCTGCGGGGAACAAAAAGACCAAGTAAAATCTAAAAATAGATTGGCGGTAGTTAACTCTTCAAGAGAAATTGCCTGCTAGTCCATCTGCTGCTTCTAGTGCCACATTTTTCCCAGGAGAGGATGATTATCGCAGCAGCACATGTGGACCAACCTGAAGTGCTGCTGACGACGACTGCAGCCTCGGCCACCTGACATCACCGGCCTCAACAGCAAAACAAAAATGTCCACGCTGTCATACCTCAGCCCCCCTCGCTGTCCGAGAGCGAGATGCACCCTGACGTGTCGCTGACTCTTAAAGTTCTGCAGAGAGGACACGGGAAAGGTTTTGTTGTTGGCATTCTGACACTTTTTAACATAATGCATCTGAGAAATTCACAGCTCTCTGCAATCTGCGCAGACGTTTGAAGCCGCGCATTCGCAGAATCCAACCCAGTTCTCTGCTCTCTGGCGTGCAGGAAAAAAAAAATCTGCCCGGGGGGAAGTGTTATTCACGACCCATTTCCACTGAGGAAGGGGAAGAAGATGCTATGTGTTGGAATTTATCACAGCATCACCCTCGGCAGCTGCATGTTTACATCTGGAAGTTTGTTGTGCTGTAGTGGCACACATGAGACTAAATGAGCTTTAATGTAAAGAGATCATGCAGTATATACAGTAAATCTAAACAGGCGTGTATCTATTGTTATGTGATGTGGCTGTGACAGCTGACAGTACATTTATTCATAATATAACATGTTTTTTTAAGCATCTGCTGAAATAATGATCCAAGAAACGTTTTCTCATGTTTGAACTCAAATGAGACTTATTATGTTTCTGTTTAGATTTTCCGGACATGAAGTGAAACATTTTACTCATAATTAAACATTTGTAGAATTGAAATGATCAGTAGATTAACCGATTAGGCAGTCAACAGAAAATTAATCAATTTAACACTAAATGAATCATTTATCAGGCAAAAATCATTCTCTTCAAATCATTCTCTGTTTCCAGCCTCTTAAATGTGAGGATTTATTGCTTTTCTCCGTTTTCTCCGTCTTATTTCGAGCCCTGTGATATCTGAATTAATTATGAGCGTGGCTTTCGGTTAGCGAGTTATGCTACAAGTGTCTTCCCTTTTCTTAGAGGTTTTGGGGGAATAAATGATGTGGGAAGGCACCTTAAATGGGATAATGTGATCATACCTCTGTCTTCTCCTGACGAGAGGTGGGAGGACGACCTGAAGAAGTGGCCTCAGATAACGTACAGTAGCATATTTAGGTGGATATCACTATAAACTCAATATTTTGTGGGTTTTGACTGTTGACAAACAAGCAATTTGAAGATGTCACCTTGGGCTCAAAGACAGATTGTGCATTTTACACTTTTTGTTGACATTTTGGACTAGACGATTATTTAGTAATAGATTAATCAATATTGAAATATTTAAATAAGGACGTCCACAGTTTGAATCTGGCCGGGGAACTTTGTTGTATCTTTCTCTTCCTCTTTTCCCGTCATCTCTCCGCTGTCGCTGTCTAGTAAAGACTTAACATGCCCCCAAAAAATAATTAATAAATCAATGTTAGAAAATTAAAATAGTCATTAGTTGCAATCTTAAGAATTTGAATGTAAAAGACGTGCTACATTAAAAGAATTAGAGACTGATGAAATTAACAGTATCTCTGGTTCCCATTCACAGAGTTTCACAGATGATTGTTTTTCTGTCTTCAGGTCCCAGTGAGCTGGATCTCAGTCTACTGGGTGAAACCAGCAGCCTGGCAGATGTTGCTTGCAAGTACGATGAGGTAGGATTATGATTCATTTCTATCTTATTGAATGTGGAACGTGATCTGAAATGTTTTGACACCTGTTGTCAGTATGCAATGTGAGTTTCGGCATCAATATCTTATTTTGAGGAAGAGAAACTTTATTTTTCACTTCGTCTTTTTTGTTTGTTTGTTTTTTCCACAAGCAAAACGTCTCTGATACAGCAGTGTTCAATGTTGTCTTAAAATACTGTAAGCAGCAACACAAATACAACAACTGTATAGAATCGGTAAAGTTCAAAGAACAACTTTAAATCAGATCTGATCAAAGAATATGCAAACAAGACCTGACAAACCATTAATTAATTTATGATTCTTGATGCAATGGACACATTCTGGTCAGAGTATTAAGGTTTGATACCAGGCTCTATTAAGGTCAGACTCAGACAAACTGGGATGATTTGCCTATCATGCTGTAATTGTATATTTGAAAAAGAAAATCAATAATTTGACAAAGAAATTAGATCATTCAGATTACTCGAACATCCCGTTTACACACACATGCAGCCCCAAGCCAAAGCAGAGGAATACAATTGGTATTTTCTAACGATAATGTCGATACAT
>NTHP01000062.1:488924-500523 GCA_003416845.1 Oplegnathus fasciatus
AGAATCAGATTTTTTGAATCACCACCACTAACGAGCAAAAACATTTCCACATCCTCTGCTCTCACTCTCTCCCCGCTTTTTAGTTGCGAAACATAAAATGACAATCTGCAAATTATCTTTTCAAAAATGGCAACCGGTGAACTCATTTCAAAAGGCCGGATGATTCAGCATGGCACATGTCCAGAGATGGAGATTGTGTAACGCTTGGCGAGGGCGCAGACGAGCATCATTCCTCCACACAATCCTGGCGCTGCAGTGAAGCGTAACCCTGAGCCTCTGTCTCACTTTCCTTCCTCCGAGTGTCTAGAAACAAATTGCTCGGCTCTCTCTGCCTCTTTTCTCCGTTTCTTCCACTTAAATTTTCAAGTTTTTTTTTTTCTTTTCTTGGGAGTGTTGCTGCCTGATGGAGATTGTGATATTGTCTCTTTCTCACCAGCACAGCTCTTCACATTTATACAGTGCATTGAATTCACACTAGGGAGCTGCTCGTGATAACTGTTCACTTTTGGTAGTTTGAGTATTTTGCTCAGCAGTAATTCAGTGGTAGTGAAAAGTCCTCCTCTGTAACATTCGATATCAGTTTTTGCTCTTACTCTTACTTAATAATATACGTATAAGTTAGTCACTTTCCACTAATGGCATACATGCAGCCTGGACATGCAGCATGTTGCAGCTTTAAGAAACATTAAGGGCCCTATTTAAACAATCTATAGCGCACAGTCTAAAGTGCATTTAGGGCTTGTCCAACTCCACTTTTGCTGGTTAGACGCTGCATAATCTGGGCACAAAGTAAGGTGCAAGGTGCAAAGGGGTTGTATTTAGTCTCTTAATTAATCATAGGTGTGTTTTGGGCATAACATGAATTAAACCAATCAGAGTGTCATCTCCCATTCCCTTTAAAAGCCAGGTGCACTTGCGCATTGAACAGTTTTCTGCTGAGGAAACAGATCTGCTCGTGCGCGAAGTGAAAGTACACGAGCAGACCATCTACGTCCCTGTGTGTGTAACAAGCAGAGTGTACACACGTTGTGAACCCGCCTACGTAGGCGCATCTTACTATCTGAATAATGCGCCCTTTAAATAGCAGGAAAACACTGCGCCATTGACTTTAGACCAGGTTTTTGTTGGTTAATGCCGCAATCGCTTTCTGCTGCCTCAAGATAGCGATGCACCAACAATGCGCCTGACCACACCTCATTTTAAGACCAACACGCCTGTGGGCACACAGAATGGCGGAGGCACATTTGCTACTTACACAACATGGGCGCTGGGCATGAAAATGACAACTGCGTCGGTCAGAAACTAACAATGACACTGCTTTGCGCCGGGTGTAAGATAGGGCCCTTTATTTGGAGGTTTCACATCTGGACAAAACTTCAGAACAGCTCCTGTTACAAAAGGTCAAGAATGAACTTTGAATCTCAACTTTACAGCCAAAATGGATGCGAAGTCCTTGAAGTGCTCAGAAAAACTGAATCTGAACATCCATAATAGATCATGTGATATGACCGAAAGCTCCAGAACAGCTAATAAATGACCCTTGTTTTTTTGTCAAACACAGATACCTGATCTGTTTAATACGTTTATTATCAGGCACTGATTCCAATCCAGTTCACTAGTTTGTTGCATCATCATGATCATAAAGGCTTATCAAAGGCTACAGTTCTTCCCCTTCATACTCAGCCTATATTGACATGTGTTGTCTATTGTTCATGTGCAGTATGTGAGTTGACGTGTTTAATCTTCAGCAGCCCTGTTCACAAACAGAATCACTCTCACAGCCGGGTCCTTTGTTACCTGCCAGCCAACATCCTTCCGAGGCATCTCCCGGGCTTCATGGCTGTGATTTCCTAATAAAACACTCTTAGTCATGCCAGATAAAAGTGAACTTTAAGCGAGGCTGATCGAAAATACTTGACCGTTGTCACCTGCTAATCATTATTCAGACACGTTCAGAGGCCGGGATAAAGCCTGGTGTATCAATACAGTATGGTGGTAATCCTTGTGGAGGACACCACAGAGCGGCTCGAGGACGAGGAGAGCGCAAACAAAAACCGGCAGCCGGCTCATTGAAGACAGCGACGTCCCTGTGCAGCCCTTCCCGCAGCGACTCTCTTTTCTGTGAAGTGGAACGAAGACGCCGTGCAGCCTTGTCACCCCATATTTGTGGCCTCAGATATGAGACCGAGATGGATTTTGTTAGCGCGCTGATGCACAGAAGGTGGCAGAAGGAGGGGGACAGAAGGGCAGAGCAGCTATTTTTGTGTGTCTGGTGTCAAATCTCATGGACATTTTCCTTCAGTTATTTAATGGTTTTCATCACCTCTAATTTATTCCTGATCTACTGTAATGTGGACGTGCCTTTCTTCTCAGACCACTACTGCAACATAATCCATCTCTCTGTCAATGAACCACATGTTCACTTTGTTCCAAACACTCATAATCCCCTCACATTATTACAATAAATACAAAAAGTAACCAAGTACATTTACTCAAGTACTGTACTTAAGTACAAATTTGAGGTACTTGTACTTAATACTTCTACTCCACTATACTTCAGAGGGAAATATTGTACTTTTTACTCCTCTGCATTTATCTGACAGCCATAGTTATCAGTTACTTTTCAAATTAAGAAAATTAAGAAAAAAAGACATGATGGAATGATAAAATACAACACACTGTTTAAGATTAAACCAGCTATTCCCGACATTTTTGGGCTGTGACCACTAGTCATGTTTCAGATGTTTATGAATTGTTAGCAGTTCCACCAAAGAGACATTTCCCCTCTGAACGTGTCACGTGGTTTCATTTCAAAACTGTATATAAAGTAGTTAAAAGTAGCTCCACCTCGACCAGCTACAACAGTAAAATTCTGCTTACACACTGATGGGGATTAACAATCTACAGTAATATAACAATAATGTCATGCATAATAATACATTTTATTGTAGAACAAGTACTTTAATTTTGATACTTTAAGTACATTTTACAGGTCATACTTCTGTGCTTTTACTCAAGTAGGATCTTGACTGCAGGACTTTAACTAATGGAGTAATGGATGTACTGTAATGGAGTACGTTTACATTACTGTAGTGGTACTTTTACTTAAAGTAAAGGATCTGAATACTTCTTCCACGTCTGCTTCCCTGTCATGCGACAGCCTTCATGCAGCTCCCAGTCTCTGCTGGAAGTAGTCTGCTAATTGGCAAAGCAACAATTTATTTGTTCTCAAATAATTTTTTATCTGTTTCAGTTGTCAAACAACAGAAGGAGTACAAAACCTGTGATTTTGCCTGCACCTTACCTGAGAAAATGTTGCTGTTGAGTACAGCGTGATTTGGAAGAACTACAAAAAAAGAAACCCAGATGTTTACCCAACATAATATAACAAACAGCTAAATG
Organism: Oplegnathus fasciatus; assembly: GCA_003416845.1. Lineage (NCBI taxonomy): Eukaryota > Metazoa > Chordata > Actinopteri > Centrarchiformes > Oplegnathidae > Oplegnathus > Oplegnathus fasciatus. The sequence goes on from NTHP01000062.1 coordinate 492,327, forward strand.
CAACAGCTTCAGACTTCTCTGTCAAAAGGCATTGTGGGGAATGTAGGGGAGACTGCAGATAAAAGATTAATGATTTGTCAAAGGTGACAACTATTTAAGGCTGTACTTTGCTCCAGTAAATGAAAGCCACATGGATGTCAGATCAGAAATGTGCAGGACGTCATGTTACTTCTTTCTTCATGATGATGATGAGCACTCTTCAGCCCACCAGGGCGTCTCCAAACTCATTTTAACAAATATGACAGTTCAATATTGCAGTCCTGAGGTTTGAAAATAACGAGTTGAGGGTGACAGCCACAGCTTATTTGATTATATCACACAGGTGACTCACCGGGAGAGTCTGGTGTGAAGGAATTATCAGCAGAAAAGAAGACTGAGAGACACTTTGTGCTGCTAACAACGTCCCCGTCCTGCTCCATTAGATGTTAGCGGGATTTTTAGCCAACAAGAGGTAGACATGCTGATGTCAGTCTCAACAACAATTTGGATGGTTTGCCATGTAATTTCATTTCATTCCAGTCGTTCATTCATTCAAGGGCAATGCACATAAATAAACATTTATGTAAATGTGCCAGTGTTAGCCAGCTGGCTAATTTTAAACTGCCATCCTCTGTGAGATGTTTTGAAACCAGTGAGGTGATGGTTCAAATTTACAGACAGAAGACAATAAGACGCCATAAAGACAGCAACAAAACTTTGTAGTGCAATATAACATTTTCCCTCATGATGAATAAAGTTCTGTCTCATCTTAAGCAGAAGATGAATCTGATGATTTCGGTCACCACCTGACTTCAATCTTCCCTGAAGGTTCATAATTTGAATTTGGTTTATCCAATGAGTCTCAGGGAAAACTGTCAACATTTTTCACGTTACACCTCGTTTTCCGAAGGGAGGACTTTCCCACTAGCACCACATTTAAACCATTATTTTCATGTGTACACAAGAAACTACCCTCTCAACAGTGGTTTACAAAGGCTTGGCAATATAACAATCTGTACCATGACACAACAGAGATTTGTAAGCCAGTAGAGGTTTAGCTTTTGGGTTTCTGTTTTCTGCAGCTATCTCTTTAATATCTCTGGTTGTATTGGACTATTGTGCATTTTAATGAGCAGGACTGCTTGGCACGATTGTTGCGTCAATGTGACCAAGTACAGTAAGTAACATCTTATTTAATCGGCGGTTTTAAGGGATGGCAGCGTCGGTCTGTCGATCCACCACTTTGGTCCAGACTGAAATATCTCAACAGCTGTTGGATGAAAAAGAGAAAAGACTTCCTCGTCAGCATCCATTCAACAGCTTTGTTTTGTGGCGTGTGATGAACATTACAGCATCACAGAGCTGCTAACATGGACAGAGACTTTAGGTGTTGTTTTGGGATGTTTGCGTGGGAGTGTGTGTTCGTGACTGTGCGTGTATCACATACCACCAACATGCAGGCTCAACTTCCCAGGAAGGAAGAAAAACAGTCTTTTTTTACAGAGTGTTTGTGTTTATATACGTCTCCATCACGTGTAAGCAATGCGTGCTGTGCATGTGTCTCTCTCTCTCTCTCTGATTCATCAGACCAGTTGGTGTACCCACATGCCAAGCTGGCCCGTCGTTGGCACCCAGCACTCCCCCACGCTGACGGCATTTATTCAACACTAACAGAGCTTCACTTTACTGTGTCTCTACTGTATGTAACTGCAGCTCCACTTCACACTGACCCCTCTGCAAACAGCCCCACGTCTAAATCACAACCATTAGAAGTCGGATTCAGAGCAGGGTGAGGTCAAGAGCTGGTAATAGATGGAAATGTCAGGGGAGGTCGTTTTTTTCATCAGTCATCTGTCTGCTGCTTTCTGACATTTACTGACAGTCAGTTGTCTCCATACTGCAAATTGCTCCGTAAAATACAAAAAGTCTGTTTCATTGCTTGGGCACAGTATGAGAGCGAGGAGAGCGATATGTATTTCACACAGACTGTTGACACTCCACCTGTAGGGGTGGAAATCTTGAAAGGAAACCTACTGGACAAATATCCTGAATACTGTATCTGAACTATCGCTCACAGGACAGCGACGCTACAAAGATATGACGATCTTATAGACCATGATGCATTGCTGTAGATTAAACTACCCAACAGTATATAAAGTAGTTAAAATGAGCTCAACCTCAAACATCTACAGCAGTAAAATGCAACATACTCATTAATGCAGCAGTAATATTAATACAGAAACATCAGATATAAAGTAAAACACTGACAGGGAACATTTTACTGCACAATGAGTACTTTTACTTTGATATTTTGCTGATAATACTACTTGAATGTACTTTTACTTGAGTAAGGTTTTGAATACAGAACTTTCTCCACAGTGTGGTATTAGTACTTTTACTTAAAGCAGGTTTTCATTTTGTGTTGATTTTGGCGGTCCCTGTGGACAAAGGCGGTAGTGTTTCACCTCACATTAGGTTACATGTTCCCTCCGCTTCACTCCTCGCTGCAAGGAGACTACTTCACAGGTAGGAGAGCAGGCAGCAGCTCCGGAGATGGACCTTCAGTCAGCAGCTGCAGCAACTTGAATTCAGCCAGATCAAACCCCAGCGCCATTTCGTCTGATGTCGCAGAAAAATCCGACCCGGTGGCAGGCATTAAGAATAACTATTAGAGACTAATAGAAATAACCAATCTTCTCACTGTTGGTCTCGTTTGCTTATGTGGGTCATATAGAGGCATCGGTATTAAATTGAGACTGTTTAATAACCACTCCATAGAGTACTTTTAAGCAAAGGATCTGAATATTTCTTCCATCACTTACAGGTAGACTTTTCTTCAGGGGGATGGGATGGAAGCTCCGCTCATAAAAACAAACATAAAACATAAAAACATGTGTTTCCATGTGTAGGTTTTGTGTGAAGTAGTGAAATAGTGGAAACTCTCTCCACCACTGATCAGCACCACTGACTTGATGTCGTTCTTCTTGGGAGGACAGTCTCTGATTACATCCTATAGATTGCTCTTAGGAGCATTGTGCTGTAAACATTGGTAATTTCATGTGTTCACATTGATGTAATTGATTACAGGGCTCAACCTGGGTTGAATCAGTCAATGGACCTTCTTGGACCTTCTTGGTCACATGCTGATTATATCTGATTAGATGTAATGTCACAACATTGTAGTTGTACTCAATAAATTATATTTTTTAGGAGTATCTATTATCGGTTCAGTGTGCAGACGCCTTTTTCCTGATATTGTTTTTGCCTTTTTGCACCTGATATAAAATTGGGACGTGTATACTTCCATAAAATGCAAAAAACAATTCAGTTAAATTACTTGGGCACAGTATGAGAATGAGAACAGCAACACATATTTCTATCCACACTAAGATGGCAGACGGTTATCTCATGCTGCATTTATGTGCACATTAGATGTTTCACACATTCAATTGCTTTTTGGTGGGAAGTGAAATGAAACATGGAGGTGATGAAGCACATTTTGATAGCTGCATGCCTGAGAGACCGGACGAGTAGAGACAACAGAAGTCTGTTTTATGCCCCTTGTTAGATTTTTGTAAATGTGTTGCACAATTTCAGCAGTTTCTACTGCCAACAAACACAGTAATGTTGTAAGTTGTTTTGGATATCGCAGCTATGTCCCAGTTTGTACTAAAGAAACACAATGACGGCATCAGTATCTAAGTTTCTAAAGGAACTTTCTGCATCCTGGTGAGAAACTCAAACAGAAAAACTCATCTGTACTCTTGACCTCCCTACTCTCACAACATGACTGATCAGTTTCTGTGTCTCTTTTAATTGAGCCATTAACATTTCAATTTTGAACCATCTCTGCCTCGTCATTATTTGAACAGAAATGAGGCGGCACTTAACTACGGAGTCCATTAGGCGCCTGGGAGTGAAATATTTCATGAATTGTTCCCTCAAATTGTCCAAAATCAAATTACAAATCATTCATTCAGATTATTAAATCATCCATTCAGTATAATTATTTTGTTCCCCTTATTTGGTCATTTGTGTTAAATTATTACCTTTATTCCATTTGTCTTTGTCCCCTTGACTCTCACTGTGAAACGGCTGAATTCAATACGGTTTGATGTTTATTTTACATCTGAAACACTTGGATTGCATTTTGGGAGTTGACTGTTAAACATTGTGCTGTGTTTGATGCCCCGTAAACATTAATATTTATGGAGGTAACAGATTGCATTGCCTTAATATCTTTACTGTTACTGCAAATGTTCAAAATATCTCTTCAAGGTTCTGGAGGACTTAATGGCTACAAGAATGTACATGGAGAAAATTGAGTAATTAGCTTTTTTAGCATTTAATAATGTAAGGGGTTCAAACTATTGATTCTAGAGAACAAGTTAAAGCTGCAGTGGGTCAGGGTTAGGGTTAAAATGGAAAATGACTAATGTGAAAGAAGTCGCTCGTAGTGATGAGCCCACAAATGAACCGACCCTCTCAGCTCTACAGAGCTTTCTAACGTCTTTCAGCTCATTGTTCCGGTTTTACATCCCACAACTTTACTGTTTTGCTTCAGTCTCTCGTCAGCATCATTGCAGGTGGCTGTTTTCAGTGAAAAAGCTCTCATAAACCCACTGCACACTACCAGCACCAAACAGCAGACAGACACAGTTAGCGACTAGCTGGTGGACATAGTGGAGCATTTAGCAGCTTCCCTCAGGAGTGGGTGGAGACCAAAACAGAGCTAAAAGGAGAGTGAATATTGAACTCCAAATGAATGCTAATGTTGCGCTATATCTGCTGGATGTGTAAATTAGCAACACATTCACCACATCAACTTTATGAGGTGATAATATGCCGATGATGTGCTGTTCTGCTGCCTCTAAGTGGCCAAAAATAAATGAATTGATGCAGCTTTAAGTTAAAGCAACAATCGTTGATCCATAGAGCTACTGCACGGGGAACTGCAGAGTCGGGTGATTATTTTCAGTTGGTTTGTTCCTACGTGCGACTCCCTTTACATCACGCAGTCATTTGATCCACTATAAAAAAATATAATAATATAAAAATATTGATTACAGCGGCCTTAAATTATTTGAGGGATCAGATTACCAGAAAACTAAATTCAGGGGACGATTTACCTCCATTTATTAAAAAACAAAGCTTATACTAAATGAGGACAAAATGAATGTCTAAAGGATTTTGGACTAAAAGGATTCATATCTCTGTCATTTCTCTGAATATTATCCTCCTCCGTATACACACATACTTCACAAAGATCAGCAGTGATCCCAGGGTAATCATTCATTTTGTACTTATCGTTTAGCGTTTTTTAATGTCAGCTATGCAGGCTTTTGTATGTTAGATCATAAGGATTCATGATTTTTTAATGCCAACACTCAAGTCATTAGCAGGTCGTTTGTGCCAGGATGATGCAGATGGCCAAAGCAGAGGAGGATAACCATGGAAACCTGCAGCGATGAGACTTGGGAGTAATTCTTTTTGAAAATGGTCTCAAATATCTGACATCGTCAAATGAATCGGTTTTCCTCTCAAGAAACGAAACCAAGTGGAAAATGTCTTTTAGCCAATTTTTCTGCCCCGGTTTGACTCTGACATGTGTTTGTAACTCTGTAATGATGATTCGGTGAATGAGGCTGCTGAGAGCTTCAGTCCTCCTCCAGGCTCAGACCATGTGTTTGCTACAGACTCAAACACTCTTTCATCTTTTTTTCCTCTATGTTGGTCACTGAGACTTTCCTGTGTTTTTTTGTCAAATACTAACAGTTTCTTCATGCCTGTTGTTTGATTTACTCTCGTCTGTTTTTCACAACGATATATGGCCAAAAGTATAGTTTAGGGAAGGCCCTTTCCTGTATCAACATGTCAGAGTCTCCATGCACAAAGACAGGGGCCGCTCTCACAAAGATATTTTAGACTCAAGTCAAATCAAGTCAATTTTATTTATATAGCCCAGTATCAACAAATCACAATGTGCCTCAAGGGGTTTTACAATCTGTACAGCATACGACACCCTCTGTCCTTAGACCCTCGACTCGGATGAGGATAAAAAACTCCCCCCTCAAAAAACTTTAAAGGGGAAAACAATGGAAGAAACCTGTAGTGTTAGTCTAGTTTTAGTTCTGTTCTTTCATTAGTCTAATGCAAGTTCGACAGTTTCACAACAATGAAGACAAGAGCAAAAAGAGGAAAAAAGAGGAGAACATGCCTCATAAGTTGGGATTTGTTAACAACTAGTGCCCATTCCAAACATGTCGTTATCGATTAATCTGCTGTTTATTTTCTCGATTATTCGTTTTGTCTGTAAAATATCAAATAAGAGTGAAAAATTCCCATCACAACTTCTTAAAGCCCAATGTGACACCTTAAAACATGTTGTTCTGACAGACCAACAGTCAAAGATATTCAGTTTACAATCCCATGAGACAAAGAAAACCAGGAAATCCTCGCAATTTAGAAAATGGAACCTGAGAAAGTTCATCATTTTTACTTGAAAAATTACTTTAACGACTCAACAATTTAACGTCAATTGACTAATCGATTACTTGACTGACTTGATTGTTTCAGCCGTGGTGTCCACATACTTTTGGCCATGTAGTGTCTGTCTCTTCCTTCATCTCAAACAGATGACACAACGTGCTGAAAAAGATGAGTTTGAGAAGTGAGAACATTTAGATGAAGATTAAATGAATCTCTCCATCTTTCCAGGTTGAAGAGGAGGAAGAAACTGGATACGCTGAAGGAACCTCGGAAAGTGAGTTGATGAAATGATTGATTTTGAGCGTTTGAAATGATTGATTTTGATTGATTGTCTGTATAAACATTCAAAAGACGAGCACACAAACGCGCTCCCTGCCCTTCTGCTGTAAGCTGCAGGTGAAAACGCAACAACACATCTCATCACCAAAGCTTTTATTAGCAGTTACATATTTATCCCCCTCCGCCTTCTTTCATAAAGTAGCAGCCGACTCCATTCAGCATTTCATCACACACACATTCATGTTGTTCCAGCTCAGTAAATGTCACACGTGTCATGTAACTGTTATTCACCAGATGCCTGAATGAACTTCTCCCTGCAGCCCTGTGTGTGTGTGTTTGTGTTTGTGTGTGTGTTTGTGTTTGTGTTCGTGTGTGTGTTCATCAGCGTTGCTCTGTATCAACAGTATTGATTGTGTAATGAAGGGGGAGGAGGGTTCATCTGTTGATTCACTGTTGCCAGTTAGACCTGATGTTTATCTCGTCAGCTAGCTGTCGCTATGCTAACATCACCCCGCAGCAGGCAGAGGACAGAGAGGAGGAGGAGGAGGAGAAGGAAGAGGAGGAGGAGGAGGAAGTGGAGGAGGAGGACACCCGTCTGATTAAAGGAGAACAAACCCTGCGTTTAGTCGGCACGTTGGCTGCCAGATTTGCACGAGCCACGTTTTTAATATGAAATACATTTTTTATACAGCGGGGGGATAAAAACATATTTACTTTTTACTGCACTTATTTGACAGCTTTAGTTACTTTACAGATTTATATTTTAAATGTATATTGTAAGCTAATAAAATGCAATACATAGTTAAAGATTAAACCAGTGGTTTCCAACCTTTTTGCATGTGTCCCCTAACCTAAAAACCCAATGTCTGGCCCTTGTCCATGAGTTGTTGGTAGTTCCACCAAAGAGACATTTTCCCTCTAAACTTCTCACATGGTTTCATTTAAATAACTGTTTGATGATGATAACTTCTGATGCCTGAAGAAGTAAAACTCTCTAGAGAAAAGTCCAAAAAATGAAAATGTGTATCAAACTAAAATACCTTACTGTATATAAAGTAGTTAAAACTACCTCCACCAGCTACACCAGTAAAATGCTGCTTACACATTGATGTGTCAGTATTAATAATGTAATCTATTCTAATATATCCGTCACATGGGCTGATTTTCTGCTAAACGAGTACTTTTACTTTTAATACTACATTTAGCTGATAATACTTGTGTACTTTTACTTGAGTATGATTTTGAATGCAGGACTTTTACTTGTAATGGAGTATTTTTACATTAATGTATTGGTACTTTTACTTAAGTTAAGGATCTGAATACTTCTTCCTCCACTGATTAAATTCCTAATTCATCCGAAAGAGTAAGACTATGTTGATAATATCAATCACACAGCCTGGCTGTTAAAAAGGTAAAGGTGTGTGTGTGTGTGTGTGTGTGTGTGTGTGTG
>NTHP01000062.1:510785-535176 GCA_003416845.1 Oplegnathus fasciatus
AGCTAATTTCTAACCATTTTATTAAAGGACTGCAACTAATGATTATTTTCATTATTGATTAATCTTCTGATTATTTCCCCAATGAATCAATTGATTGTTTGGTTTGTAAAACTTCAGAAAACTTGTTTAATAAAAAAAAAGTTACATCAACGCACGTCTTTTGGACTTTTGCACATTACAAATATTCTCTAAACTTAATACTGTGAACTTTTGCACATCCATGGCAAATATTTTTGCACATTCCTGCACAAAACTGTACGGTTCTTCCATTTAAATAACAGTCATATTGTCTTTATCTTTATTTTATAATATTTTTTGATATTCTATTGTCTATTTATGTTATATTATTATATTTAATTTATGCTTCTGACTTGCAGTACTTGCTTTCACCCTTTCTTATATTTTTCTACTTACTATGTTTACTGTTATGCACCAACAAGACAAATTCCTTGTATGTGAAAACCTACTTGGCAATCAACCTGATTCTGATTCTGATAATATTATTAAAATAAATCATCGCATTTGAGAAGCTGGAACCAATAAATACCAATTCATCCTAATCCTTTCAGCTGTACTTGTATAAACTGTTGGGCTGTTTAATTTATAACATGTACAATTCACTACTGGTTAAGGTTCAGGTTATGGTTCTGGCAGGGAGAGAATTATGTCAGTGAAGGACCTCACAAGTATAAACTACTAACATGTGTGTGTGTGTGTGTGTGTGTGTGTGTGTGTGTGTGTGTGTGTGTGTGTGTGGTGGTATACCGAGGTGGTGGGGCAGGTAGATTCAGTTAAAGGGAGAGAAGATAATAATCGTCTGTGATAACCTGCCTCTGAGCCCCAGGCAATGAATCAGACCTGTGATGTGCACGTACACACTCTCTCTCACACACACACACACACACACACACCTGCTATCTGTTTCCTCTCTTATATCCTCCCTCTTGAACTCTGTTCTCCCACATCACCTTTTTCAATTTTTCATCATAAATACTCACATGTAGATGGATCTCACTCATTCACTCATTCTCACACACACACACACACACACACACACACACACAGTCTGTTTCCTATTGTCTCCCACTTTCACGCTCTTCTTTCACCTCAATTTCCTCCTCATCATCCTCGCCTCACTTTGTATTCTGTCTCAGTGATTACTTGTCTGTAAGGATGGACTGATCCCAGCTTGTATTTGTGTGTGTGTGTGTGTGTGTGCTCTCAGGTGGTCCAGGCTCAGGTAAATCTCTCCAGTGTGAGCGGATGGAGGAGAGGTTCGGCCTGCGTCGCGTCACCCTGGGTGACCTGCTGTGTGCCGAGCTGCAGTCTCACAGCGATAGAGGGCGTCACCTGCGGGACGTCCTGGAGAGAGGAGAGCAGCTGCCCGAGGTCAGTGAGGTGCTTTCACTCGACTACCACAGAAAATGAGCCACAATTACAGAGCTGCCAGGTGAAAGAGGCCGCTGGTGCTGGATGGGGTTTTCTTCGTTCTGTATACCCATCAACTTTGTTTTTGGAGATATTTTCCATCAGTTTGGCGGACAGCTTTAAATCCTACAGTACCCATGAGTCTCGGCCACTGTTGCTATGGAGAAAAAGCCAGTTGAATTCAGCTGAATTAATCCAAAATTGACCCCGAATTCAGAAGTGAATTGATTTTAGCTACAGACTGTGTTTCTCAACACCGTCCTCTTTAGCTTCTACCTGCCGTCAGCAGCTCTGTGATTGAAGGAGAAGTTAACTACGACTCCCAAGATGCATTTCAGCAAGAAACATTCAAAGTTTTTATGTACACAGGTTGTCCCTTTGACTTTCTATCAAAGAAGCAGATATTTTCAAATGCAGTTGTAAATATTTTGTACTGATGATTTAACTGAAGAGTTTTATGTCCATACGAGCTATAGAAGAACTCCAACTGTGAGTTATATTACATTGTTTATGAGAAAAATTAATGGGACTTTTACTTCCTGGACGAGGGGCGCCTGAAGTACCATGCTGTACCAATTCATTTTAATGAACGCTTTTTCTTCTCCTGCTTCGGAGAAGGTCCCCTGGTCGGCCTCTACACATGCACAATGTGCCTCTTTCCCTAAACCTGCTGGTTTGAACCATATACTTTATTCTGAGAGGATAATGGCAGTTAGTTATGGTGTACCACGGCCGACCACTGGACCAAATTGTCCTACAACACACTGATTTATATCATTTATGTTTTAATAAACATTAATGGATTATTATAACTAATGCATTACTGTTTAAGCATTAAAAAGTATAATATTTCCCTCTAAAATGTAGTGGAGTAGAAATATAAAGTAGCATCAAATGGAAATACCGTTAAAATTGTACATAAGTACAGTATATAAGTAAATGTTCTTAGTTACTTTTGCCCACTTCGTTACAATCATTTCTTTTGCTTCTTTTCTTCTGATTCTATTCTGCAGTAGTTCTGCAGTGTAAGAAGAAAAGCTGGAATCAGGCCTACAGCACCATGAAAATATTGTGCAACAGCCCATTTTTGTGGGGTCGTGATAGTAATTTTGCAAAAAAAGGAGGAGGAGAGTTTATTTACTATCAGAATAACAGGTTAAATAATGTTTGTATGTTTATTTAAGAAATTGTACATTTCTCCAATAATTAAAAATAATTTTAAAAAGGTCAAAGCATGAGTTTAGAAAAGAACAGACAGGTTTGTTTGGAATTCATACAAGAAGAGGATATTAAAACACAAACATAAAATCAAAGAATAAAGATGTCACAGAACCACCCACACTGTTCGATTGACAGGTGCGAAAACATGGCAGCAGTGAGCCCTGTGCAGTAGGCTGAGCCAACAAAATACTACCTTCAAAAACAAGATTGTACAAATTATTATTTCATAAAGACAGACAGCTGAAGATTAAGCTCAGTTAGGAAATGCAGAAAGGCATATCCCTCCACACACAACAGATCTCAGACTGAGAAAATGCTGATATACTATGTATACTATATAACATGTTTTCCTGCCAAGGGCCTAATGAAATAAATAGAAGAGGGAGGACTGCGGCTGAAATATTGTACAGTCAAGAGAGCCCAAAATGGTTTTCACAGAGATATACACACTGTACCAGACAGAGCCGGCTGTTTGAGCCTTTATTGGAGCTGGAAACGACTACAGCAAGTCACTGACAGATAAATTATCTACAACTCCAAACACTCTCAGAGGAAAACACATTTTTATGAGAAACATGTTCATCGGGGCAGAAAGTCGACTTTACCCAGCAGCCAACTGCAACGTCAGTCCTGCCGATACTGGACGATTTGTTTGGAGTTTATTGGAGATATTCAGCAAACACTGAAGCTCATTAAAATTCACTGTGGTTACGTTAACAAGCTCATAATATAGTGAAAACTGACACCACCTTGATGATGACAGTCTAACGTGATTCCATAAAGTTTGATAATTTTCTGTAATATTGTAGTTAATGTGAGTGAGGTGCTTACTGAGATTATCACAGAGGACCGAGGGAGTCATTAATTGTTAAATATCCCCTCCAGACATGTTTTAAGCAGTGGTGGAAGAAGTACACTTATCTTTTACTTATGTAAAAGCAGTAATACCACCACAGTGTAAAAATTAACAGCGAAATGTGAAGTAAAAGTACTTTTTGGGAGTTATATTATGATATATATCATATCATTGGAATATTATTACTGATGCTTTAACACATAAGTAGAGCTGCAACGATTAGTCAATTAATCGATTAGTTGTCAACTATAAAATTAATCGCCAACTATTTTGATAATCGATTAATCGATTAAAGAGTCATTTTTTAAGAAAAACTGTCCAAATTGTCTGATTTTGGCTTCTCAAATGTGAATATTTTCAAGAGTTATTAATGGACAGTAAACTTAAAATCTTTGGTTTTTGGACTGTTGGTCGGGCAAAAAAAAGACATTGGAAGATATTATAACGAGCATTTTTCAATATTTTCTGACATTTTATAGAGAAAACAATAAATCAAGACAGTAATCGACAGATTAATCGATAATGAAAATAATTGTTAGTTGCAGCCTGAAAATGCTGATAAATGCCCATCAGAATTTTCCATGTTTAGATATAAGTCTGAAAATGGCTTGTTTAGTCCGACCAACAGTCCAAACTCAAAGATATTCAACTAACAAAAACAGAAAAGCAGCAAATCCTCACATCTGAGAGGCTGGAACCAGTAAATATTTGTTTTTTTCTTTGATAAATGACTTGAACGATAAAGCTGGTGCACTATACTTTATTTTTCTTATCAGCAAATCCCAAAAGGAAAGACAGAAATCAACAATGTGTTCGTCCGCCTCTGAATTCCGCCCCACTCATTCCTACAGACGATGTACATCCTTAAAAACATACTGTTATTTTTTAGAAAGGCCCGCTAATTTATTTAAACAGCTGGGCACTGCAGTTTTCAGCAACTGTTACTCAAACAGGAGGAAATACTGCATTTGTTGGGGACTAGTTTCAGTGGTGGATTAATATACATTTGGTTCTCTAGTGAGTATTTACAGCAGCAGGATGGTGTGTGTGGGACTGAGTCAAAATAAACTACAGTGTGTGTTCGTTATAATGAAGGACGATGTCAGCCAGTGCAACGTTGGGGCTCACTGATGTGTTTTTAGTAGTTTTTGGACAACAATGGAGCTCTATGGCACAGAGGAATAAAATTTATCAGACTTTACACAGACAATACTTGTTAGCCGGATCAGTTCATTGATGGTTTTGGTCTTTTTATGGGATTTGTTGACAAATGAAAAACATAGAATATCGCCAGCCTTACTCTTGTCTCAAGTATTTATTATTATCTATTATAAAAATTGTTCCGATTCATTTTCTGTCCATTAATCGTGTAATAGTTTCGGCACTAGTCAACAGCTGCATTTCTCAGTAACCAGCAGGCTGTGTTTGAAGGCTGTGATGGCTTCATGAACATAAAGAACGTTAAATAAATCAATTCTCCCTGGACAGATAAAAGGCAGTTTATCAAGCGGAACGAATGGACACGCTGCTGCACTAAATTTCTTTTCAAATTTCTTACGTGTGGAGTCCAATCAATATCTGTGACTCACTCAGGCCAACTGTCGTCCAGGTAGTTCAACACACACACACACACACACGTATATATTATATAAATATATACACACACACACACCTTTGAACATGTGACGCAGGGATGAAAGTGTGTGTGGGTTGACAGGCGGGGTGTGTTTTGATGTGAAATGTCACACACTCTGCGACTGTGCAGTTCAATTAAAGAGCTCCCTGTCAACCACTGGTATGTTTCTGAGGATTAATAATCACCTGCAGCAAAATGCATCACTATTCATAATCTCTGCAGTCGTGATGCTGAAATGAGGCCAGGAAGCTAAATGTTTCTTACCTCTACCTGCCACAGTACATCTATAATGTGATTTAAGCTCGGAAGCTATTAATATTTCACTGGAAGGTGGGTAGTAAAATATTTACCTGCTCCCTCGTAATTTACAGAAGGAAACAGAACAGAGCTGGTGAACGATACAACCTTTGTTACCAGCTGGCTTATCAAATGATTTAATTTAATATTATTAATAATAAAGCCATCATGGTCCACTTGCACAGATGTTTTCACTTGTCAATCCTTTTTTATTATTTCTATCATTATTTCTATTATTAGTGCATGGCGCTCTTACGTAAAGGTGCAGTCATACCAGATTTCTCAGGGGAAATTCAGTCGTGTGTTGTGATGAAAACGAGGTGGGACAGGAAGTAGCACTGATCAGGTTGTAAGCATTAACCTGCAGGAGTCAGTGTGGCTGTCAGGACAACAGAAGCAGTACACAAATTTGTGAAGTAAACAGCTTCTTGTGTTTCATAAACACTTTAATTGTCATTAACCTTTGTCACTGTCCTTGCTCTCAGTTATATAAAGATTGAAGAAGCTAAACATTGATTGGCTCAACTTCAGCCTGAGCAGAGGTCTAATCAGCCAGATTAATCGAGAACACCTGCGTGAGTGTCCTTTTATAATATGAAATTATCTGGTGGTAATTTAATTTATTAGATACCAAAAAATGTGGGCAGAAATCTGCAGATTATTTGTGACACGTCTAGGGCTGCAAATAACGATTATTTTCATTATTGATTCATTTGCATTTTATTTTCTCGATTGTAAGATTAATCATTCTGTCAGAAAGTTGTGAAAAATCTCGTAAAACTCAAGGTGACATCTTCAAATTGTTTGTCAACCAACCAGTAATACAAAACTTCATATTCAGTTTTCTTTTACATAAGACAAAAAAGCAGCAAATCCTCACATTTTAGAAGCAGGAACCAGCAAAAATGTGGCATTTTGTTGTTGAAAAATTAACTTACAATCAATTATTTATCAAAATAGTTGCCAATTAATTCTGTCAGTTGACTAATTGATTAATCGTCTAATAGTTTCAGTTGGAAGCATAAACTTTGGGTGTGTGGAGACCAGATGGGACACACATACATGTTTTTCTGGGTTGTGTTCAGGCTGTGAATGTATTCAGCTGAGGCTAATGAAGCATTGTGTTTGTTCAGGCAGAGCGCTGAAGTCATGCTGGCATTAGCTGATTGATTCATGCTTCACAATCATTGGCTTATTCACCAGCTGCTTGGCTACCAGCAGACGAGTAACGTCCAATCATATTCATGCAGGTGTATGGAGTGCCTCCACCATGCCATCCTTATGTGCTATATTTCTGGTATTGTTAATGACTAAAATAAACCTTTTAGGCTATAATGTTAGTATGCCATCTTGCCATTTAAGCTCAAAGTACAGCTGTACCGTCAATAGTTTGAGTTTTCTTGTCCAGGTGTACATTTGGACCTCTTGCTGACACCAGATGGGAAGTCATTAGGAGTTATCCTCTTGGGACCATAAATGTCTGCAGAAAATATCATAGAAATCCATTAGTTGTCGAGATAATTGGCTGTGGACTAAAGTACTGAACTCACAGACTGACGTTGACATCCCTAGAGCCACACAGAGTGGCTGAAAATGTGTGATTATGATAATGAATGCGATACACAGCGGACTCACCTCCACTCTGTATAGCAGGGTGCTGAATCCCATTGCATTAATATATGATTTTAATGGATTGCTGTCCTGCTTCTACGTTTTTAAAGTCCCCCTCCGCTCAAAAATGTGTTTTTCATATTGTTACTTCTCTTGGATGTTTGAGCTTCTCTGTGCAGACTGATGAATGTGCTGCGTTTGACTCTAGAAGTCTGTTTTCACATTAATCTGCTGGTGACGGAAAGTTTCTCTGTTTTCAACTTAAATCTGAGTTAAGACGTGAACGTACGAGCAGGATTTTGCTTAAAACCTTCAGCGCACATTTAGAAAACATCTAACAATATTCATAGATTCTGGATTTTTCAATGAGTAAACAAAATAATTGAACTTTTTTTGTGAAAACAACACATCAGACACAAATTATTATTCCAAGCAGAATAATGTTATGTCTTTAAACCAGTGGTGGAAAGTAACTAAGTACATTTACTCAAGTACTGTACTTAAGTACAATTTTGAGGTACTTTTACTTTACTTGAATATTTATTTTATGCTACATTATACTTTATATTGTACTTTTTACTCCACTATGTTTAATGGACACCTGTAGTTACTTGTTACTTTATAGATTAAGATTTTACAAACAATATAATCAATTTATGAAATATTATACTGATTAAACTGTCCAACAGAATATAAAGTAGTCAAAATGTGCTCCACCAACTAATTGGTGCAGCTCTCCACCATTTTCTGCCTTTTTGCAGACTAAAAAGTTAATTGATTAATAACATTAAATAAAATAAAAATTAACAAATCGTTCGATAATGAAAATAATCATTATAGAGCTACTGCCAACAAATATTCATGTCACATTAATAACAAGAATAGTGGAGGTTAAATTAGAAGAATAATAGCACAAATGCCTTTATTAGTTGCAGGGGATTGATGAGGTTGTTGCACAGCAGTGACTCAATGAATAAGTCCACTTGCTGAGATTTCTAGCCTCAAAACACATTGTGACCTGAAAAACTGTCCATGTGCGGTGCAGTCTAAGACACTCCCACCCCTCCTGAACCACCACCCAACCTGCTGATAAACACATTTCTGCGACAAAAAAAAAAAATGTAATTCTGGAGCCAAAAAAGGAAATGACACAACAGGATTCGTGATAAATTACTTCACTAGAGGCTTCTGCTGGAGTTCTTACTCCTCTCTATCGTGAAAATATAAAAACTCACAGTGTCACTATTGCAGTTCCTTACTCTGCAGCAAAGGTAAATAAAAGTCACACATGATTTAATGCCTTTGCGAGGCCACTGCGAAGGTGGCTGTTACTCATGTACTTTCTCTCTACACTCTTTCTGATCTCAGGGACGAGCCTGCTGCTCTCATAACCATTTCCTATCGATTGAACTGCAGTCTTGAGAGAAAACCTTCTGACAGAGTGTCTGACAGAATTACACAAAATGAGACTAAAATCTGCTATGGATGCAACTGGCAGACGTTTCCAGCACAAAATGACAGAACAGCGGTTCAATGGAGGACCTGCCTTACTTCATTTTAACTGATGGATTGTCTGGTTGTCAGTAAAGGCGGCCGCCTCAGAGAGAGAGAGAGAAAAAAAAAAAAGATGAGACAAGAGTTTAAACCCATCGACTGGAAAACTTAATATTGAGCAGAGGAGTGGTGAAATATAAAAAGACGGAGAATATCTGCCACAAGGAGCCGTTTGCAGTTCAACGTTAGTCATGTAATATTAATCTGAAATAAAAGAAAAGTGAATTTAGTAGCAAAGACCAGAATGCACAATCATAATGTCTCCCTGGACACTGCACATTATTCTTTCAAAATATCAGGGAGTATAATATTTATATACATTTTAGCTTTGAGATACAATTTCTGAAGGACTATATCATGTTCCTCTTTTGGCTTTCTTCTTTTGGTTTTGTAAGACCACAACATCTGTCCCATTTGCACCTTTATGTATTTGATACCATGCTTGTCTTTAGGGCCTCTAATCAGGATTTTCAGGCATTTCGACACAAAAATCATGACTCGGAGGAGGATGGGGGGTCTTTGGTATATAAAAGTGTCATGTGCTTGGTTTGTGCTTTTTCTTATCTATAGATACTTTTCATTTTTATAAACACTCACTCAGCAACACATTTCTTCAATACACCTTACTTACATTTGTGAGAAATATATTATTCACTCTCCTGCAGAGTTAGTGCCAGTTTAGCCCAACTGCAGAGCAGACACCCCACACTATACCACAACCCATATCAGCCTACATTACTCTCATGTTTTACCTACGAGACTCATATTTTAATGCTTTTGTTCATCATCTTTGATGTGAAAACAGATTTCCACACACTCAGAGAAAGTCAAAGTGTGCATCCTGCTCATACAGTAGTTCAGACCACAGAGTGTCTCTCCTGCTGCTGACAGCGCTGTCAGCCAAACTCTCAGTCACACTGGATGGCAGGAGAGGAGGTTGTACCAGCGTCTGGTTCAAAAGTAATTTAGCCGACTTCACAGACAGTCGGCACTGGAGCTGAGAGCATCAGAGCAGCAGACACGAGTCACGCTGTCATCACAGTTAGTTAGTCATTTTTCAGGCAAGACTCAAGAAAAAAAATGTGCAGTGATTCGACTGGCAAAATTCAAGTTGACTGAGTCAACTGGACTATTGAAGTCATTCGTGGAGTCAACTTGACTTCAACAGTCCACTTTCAGGAGGCAGCCCTAGTCTTCATTTGTTTGTTTAGCCGAAACACCATCTTGCTAGATTATAAAAACCATAGCTAGCTTTCTATCCTGTGTTTGTTTGTGTTTAGCATTTTGTTTTGCTACAGTTAACGTCACCATTTTCTGGTTCAAATCAAAAGACAGACAAGTATTGTTTAAGTTTGGTTATTGTTTATTGATTTAATCTTTAGTTTTCTTGAATTAAATGTTTCTTTATTATAATTGATCATACTCTCCGTGTTTTAGGAGTTAAAGGGCGCAGCTACCAAACCTTTCCTGGGGCACGTTCAGCCCCGACAAAACGTAGCAAAACATTTATTTAAACGGAAACGGTGACTCATTGAACGCCCCGTTGTGTTACACAAGTGTTGCAACTATGGCTGCCAAAGAGTATAGAAGCAGCTGAGAAGGCCATTCTTTGCGTCACTGCTGATTGGGTAACACCTCTGACACACCCACCAAACGAGAGAAAACGTACCTCAAAGCCACCGTTTTCAGACTGAACGTGCCCCTGCTTTTATGCTTGTGTCATCAATGACGTCATGGGTAATACGAAGTATGGGGGGGGGGTGTATTGGATTAATATGTTATGCTGATTTGTATTTGTAATGATCAGTTCTCTTGGCATATGGTGAGGAATATTTCAAGTTGTGTTTGTATTGTTAATATTGATGCAAGTCCCATTGTCGTTTAGCTGTTTAAGGTGAGAGAGGGACTGAGACACCCCCAAGTGAAATATGGTTCAGTCTAAGCTGATTCTTCAGTAGATTGTTGGGCCTATTTAAGGAAGTTGTGCTCTATCAGCTGGGAGGGAATGATGTTCATGTGTGCACGTGATCATGCCTTAACTTAATATGAGTTAACGTTTCCTCAGTTAAAAGCCAAGTTAGCTATTTAGTTGTTTTTTCTTTTAATTTTTGTTATGTGTGATCTGGTGGCACGGTGTAAATAAATCACCTCTTTAGTTATTGAACAAGTCTCTCTCAGTTGGAGTTGGAACTGCTTTTTACCAAATAAATAGCCTTTATGAAAACTGTTCACACTTACAACTGTGGATAATCCCAAAAAACTGGGACACTGTTTCTGGAAAGAAATATCAATTTTTCCACAGACTAATTTACGTTCACCTCCATTGTATCCTGGTGGCAGCAGAAATCTCAAAACCTGTGCAAATAAAGTTAAAATTATTTGTAAATGAGACATCTGGATGAAGCGGCTCTTTAAAAACAAGTATGTTTGTTTTCTTTTCAGCTCTTGCAAATTTAAAACTTTGGACTTAAAGTTTTGGGAGCAACACAAACAATTGATTCGACAGTAAAAAACATTAAGTCTAGAAAATCTGAGACGTTTAAGCTTTCTATTATTTCAAGATTTAAAAAGTGGTGCATTGTAAATGATATGAAAGACACCCAAACACACATTTACTTTTTAACTTTCTGCCATCTCAGTGGCTTTCAAGCAAAGCTCAGCTGCCTAAGCTCCTTACAGCACATCGGGGTCATGGCCCTTGTGTTCACTAACATGGTCACTGCCAAACGCTTATCTTTATGAGTGACTTAGTTATGGAGGGAGAGGGACAGGCAGTGATTTAACGGAGGATGAATAATCCCACACTGGGATTACTGAAGTGCAGCTCACCAGGTTTACAGCAGAACACACTACAAAAAATACTGTAACACAAAATCACGCCCACATCAACAGAGTTGACGGTTTTATGTCAAAGTGAGACAAAATGTTGTCATGTGTGGCTCACCGGTGAGTGTAAACCTGTAAAAACGACATGGTGAGAGTTCGACTTGGTAAAATGTTACAGTACTGTTGCCTGGCAACACAGAAAGTGCTATTTAATGTTCTGTGTGAACTGTAATCCCTCTGCAGATCATCAGCTTCCTGTCTGGCCTCATTTGTGCTCTCGATAAGTCAGCACATATAGAGAGTACGTTTACTAAGTACATTTACTCCAGTATAAACTTGAAGTACTTGTACTTTACTTGAGTATTTCCATTTTCTACTTTCTACTTTTACTTCTACTCCACTGCATTTCAGAGGCAAATATTGTACTTTTTTACTCCACAACATTTATCCTGTAGTTACTTTTCAGATTAAGATTTATAAAATACAAAGCATTGTTTAAGATTAATGGTTCAAGATTAGTGGTTCCCAATGTTTAAGACTTGTGACCTGTTAAGAAACAGCGCTGTCTGACCGGGGCCATTTGTCACGTTTCAAAGAGACAGTTCTCCTTTAAAGTTTATATTTATTTTTCATTATTGTTCTAGGCCCAAAGAGGTAAAACTCTCCAATATTTCACAAAAAAGCAAAGATTTGAGAAAAGTCCAAAAACTGAAAACAAAATTGTGAGTCAGAACTTTCTTTTTATTCTTTCCAACCATATTAATCATATTTCTCTGGTGGACTCCCGAACTAAACAACCAAACTGTATATAAAGTATTTAAAACGAGCTCCACCTTGACCAGCTACAGTACAACAGTAAAATGCCTCTAATGAGCTGATGCATCAGTATTAACAAGCACTTTTACTTTTGATACTTTAAGTCAATTTCGCTGTAACTTAAGTAGGATTTTAGATGCATGACTTGTAATGGAGTATTTTTACATTGCTGTATTGGTACTTTTACTTCAATAAAAGATCTGAGTACTTCTTCCACCGCTGCAGCCAGTACAGTCAGAAAAACCAGTTCACTGTGTAACAGTGTGTGACTATGTGTGATCTCGGTGTGCAGAAGTGGACTCACACTCAGCTGCATATTTGGACCTGAAGCTAAAAATCCTTGATGTTTAATGTGTTAAACCAAGTAGTGGATTGTTTTCCTGTGGGGGGCCGCACATGATTTGATGCATCTCTGGCAGCTCAGGGTCTTAAGAGCGTATCTGCTCTGCGGCTTTTGACAAGGTCGCGTCATCTCTGAACGTAAACTACCGGGACCATTTCGCCCCCGCTTCTTCCTTCCTGTGAGTTTTCCTCTTGAAGGCTACGATCGCCACACCGGCTAATACTTTAAAAAGTAAGTAAAGGACTTAACCTGAGCACCGTCAATCAAACGTCAATCGTGGTGCTCAGGAACTTATTGATCTAGTACTTGACCTTTGATGATATCTGAGCGATAAAGAGGTTTCAACCAAAATCAAAATGTCTAATTTTGCAGTCAGATGTCAAAAAACACTGTGAGACCAATTTTTAAAACATCTGTAAAAACATCAAGATCGCTGCCCAGGCAAACATCCAATCAGCCTCAGGCCTTGGCTTTGTTTAAAAAATCAAGTTTCATGTTTCCCTTCCCTCTCTCCATGTTTCCTGTCCATCTGAACTATCAAATAAAGGCAAATTGCCCCCAAAATGCTCTTTTGAATGGCAATAAAAACAGTTTTATGTGACTACAGATTGTACTGAGCTGCATACTTCAAGTTCAGCACAGCTCGTACGCCTCATTAGATACAATGCAGGGAATATATACAGTTGCCAGATTATTAGGTACCGCACACTAAAACTAATACAGTCTAATACAACAGTCCTGCAGTAAATCCTCTTCATGGAGGTTATAATGTTCAGTTTTTAATGAAACTGTTTAAGATTCAACTTTATGGTCATTTTGGGGGCTGCAGTTTGCGGCGCTGTTGATGTGTGTGTCATTAGACTGGGAAATGTTTTCAATATGTATTTATTACATTATTACAAACACTTATAACCTTAATGAGGGTAGGATTTATTGCAGGGGTGTTTTATTAGACTGCATTAATGGTGGATAAAGTACATAAAAGTAGCAAAACCACAGTGTAAAAATACTCTGTTACAAGTAAAAGTACAGCATTCAAAATATTACTTAAGTAAAAGTACATACAGTAGGTATTAGCATCAAAATATACTTAAAATACCAAGAGTAAAAGTACTCATTATGCAGAATGGCCTATTCAGAATAGTAAATATTAATTATATTTATACTATAATTATTGATACATTAATGTGTTAGCATCACAAATGTTACAGCTGGTAAAGATGGAAATAATTTCAACTACTTAATCCATAATAATACATCATAATTTATTGGTCGATTTATATTTTGTATTAATAAGTAAGTAAGTTCTTTATTTGTAATCTAAATCTGTAAAGTAACTAGTAACTAAGATTGTCAAATAAATGTAGTGGAGTAAAAAATACAATATTGGCTTCTGAAATGTAGTGGAGTAGAAGTATAAAGTTCCATAAAATCGAAATACTCAAGTANNTATGGTGGCAGCTTTCATCACCAACCAACCGACTGCCCTCCAATCAGAGGTGGGCGGCTCCAGCTCCCCCAGCCCGCACTTGAGTGGAAGTCTGTGAAGTCCGCTCATTTTCAAATACAAGCTGATTGAGACTCCTCATCATAATTACACAGCTTTACAACTTATTCCGACGTTCACTAACATTAGTAACGTTAACGTTAGCAAGCATTTTAAAAGTTGTTTGCTTGTCGTCTTGCGGACAGACCTGACAGAGCATTAATTCAGACTTTTTACAAGTCGGTATCATGATGTAGTTATTTCAGCATATAGCCGAGCCGCTCTGTTTCTTTCCCGTTTACAGAGCCAGGGCTGTGTATGAACACCAGATTTTTTTTTCAGCGCACACACAGAACGGACAGCAAGCGGACCAGGAGGAGATATTCGCTGAATCTGGTAAAAAAAAAGTGTATTGGATTAGAATTGCAGACTACACCTTTAACTTCAACATATTCAAATCCAAGACACTGTCTTCTTTTGAAAAGCTACGTGGCATCGATAAGCAGCACATGAACGCCCATTAGTTGAGAGCAGCAAAGTGCAGCAGCATGAACAGTAGAACAGGAGCTCAGCAGGTTATATGTAATTATGATATGAAGAATACTACACTAGAAAGCTACATAAAGTTACATAAAGTTACACAAACCCATCGCTGTGAGTAGAATTATTATTAATATCTGGCTGAATATCACCTAATCTTAAAGCATTACACCTCCCATAAAGCAAACAGGGAGACACTAATTTTTACACCCCTAAAGCAAATATTCAATATAACCCTCTACTAGAGACCCAAGCCAATAAGAAACCACCCAAAACAACAGCAACAACCAACAATTTCACACCACACAGCAATGTAGCCCCTGAACGCATCACAGCGCACCAAACAACCAGAACACAAGAAAATTCAGCAGCTGCAGCAGCATAAGAGCAAAGTGAGCGTAATTATCAGACAGCAGACGCCAAAGACAAACAGGAGCAGACTTCAGAGAGCAATAATCCACACAAACAATGACAGACCAGCGCAAAGACTCCGTCAGCACTTAGCTGAGCTCAGTGAAGTGAAGCAGTGATCCCAGCATTTCAGAGTTAAGCCTTTAGCAAGTGTTGCTGTAGCTTCCAGGAAGTTTGAGGCGGATAGTTAGTAACAACAAGGTGCGACACAAACACGACTATTTCACCCACAAAGTCCTCTTCAAGCAGCTCTTAGCAGTTTAGCTTCATTATAAAATGCTTCAAGAGTAGAAAACAGAGCAAAACAAATGTTGGTAGCAGCGTTAGCAAACCAGCAGCGCTGCAGCATGCAGCAAATCAAAGGAGCGGGTGGAGCATGACAGCTTTATATAGGAAGGCTCATTGCAGAGGGTGCGCTTGATTTGTGTTCCCATGAGTAGAGTGTGTCACACGTGTTGTAGCTTGCTATGCTATCTACGTACATGTGCAAGATATAATTTGAAAATACCTGAGAACAAATGCATTTATTTCAAGCCAGACGCTTCAGTCTTAATGTCAGAAGTCAGAAGTCAGATGGGGGTTGTACAAATATGTGCATTCAATTATATTCTAATATTAAATGTACAGAATGTGTGATATAATACCCAACAAGTTGTATGTTCAGTGTTTTTAATGGATGACACTGGGGCAAAGAGCCACCTGATTCGTAACAAAGCTCATTTTAAAAGATCTTAATTTTTTTCCCCTCCTACTATTGTTTCTTGATTTGTATGGAAGCCCATTTCTGCCAATGTGATGGAAAAAAAAGATCCTGTAAGTCATTATAATTAGAAACTTTCTCAAAATAATGAGTTAGTATTTCAAAATAATGACTTAGTATTTGAGATACTAAGTCATTATTTTGAGAAAGTTTCTCATTATAATGACTTACAGGATCTTTTTTTTCCATCACATTGGCGGAAATGGGCTTCCATAGACTTGGACTCTGAGACTTGTGCAAATATCAAATACGTTTGAAATTAAATGTGTGTCTTTCTCTCTGTGAAGATATTTATCTATTTTTAATAACTTAAGCTCAAAGCTTTTAAGCTAAACCTTGCCGTTACCTACAGTTTAGTTACTGCATTAATTCAGAGCAGCAAACAAATAACAGCGTCTTTATTTATTATTTATCCAGGGAAGGTTTAGCATGCTTCTTCCTTTTAAGCCACGTCCTGGGTTATGTTGCTACAAGAACACTTGTCCAGCGTAACCTTTCAATAAGTTTGACTTTTATTAATATTATTATCTAATATTTGTTGACACTATGCCAGACAGATTCTTGCAGCTATAGTTTGTGCAGTTGTTAGATTACATTGAATTATAAAGTATTTCTGTTATTTTGTGGTGTTGGTGGCCAATGAGCAGCTTTTATTGGAGCAGTTTGGTGTTAAGTAATTTTTTAATGATACTCTTCACACAAGTTTTTGTATTCAGGCAGCTTTCAAACTAGACCTACATACAGTAGCCTATATACTGTATATATATACCTGCAACCACATATATTAGGATAGACTGTATGTGAGTTATTCATGTACAGTAAATAAGCACTTATCAATGAATACCTATCCGCATGCCTGATTAACCCACAAGGGGGGCTGTAGGAGAAATATGAGCTGCTCCTGAGGAAACCCTCCATTCCTCCAAGTCATTATGTTGCCTTCAGGTACCCATTACATTCAGTGAACGCCGCTTACTACACATACATGTAGCAGCTTGATTATACTCAGAACCTGTGTGCTTGAGGCCAGTCGTGCTAATTTGATAGAACTGCTAAAACGAGTTAATTAATCAATTAGTGAATTGACAGAAAGCTAATCGCCAACAATTTTAGAAATCTATTAATCGTTTAAGTCATTTATGAAGCAAAAATGTCAAATATTTTCTGGTTTCAGCTTCTCAAATGTGAAGATTTGCTGGGTTTTGAAGTGTTGGTCAGACAAAATGTGAAGATGGCAATGTGTGATGGGCATTTTTTTTTATTATTTTCTGACATTTTATAGACATAGACATTAATCAACAGATTGAATGATAATGAAAATAACTACTATTAAAATTTATTTAGGATTATACACCATGTAAGCACAACTTTAAAACATAAAAAAGATCTTACAACTACATTTTGACATAAGGCAGGGCCCTTCAGAGATAGGAAATACATCAGGAATCGTTTTAAGGCTCATATTTCAGTTGATATTGTGCTTTAGCCAAGTACATTGCCAAACAAATCTGCTGTTAATTACCGCACGGCGAACCTGCAGCTTCTGGGGCCCCTGGAGGACCCCCCAGCAGTTAAGGCCTCACACAGATGTTACATATAAACACATATCCCTGCTTTTTTAGGTTGTCTGACTTCATTTATATATGGAGCATCAACTGGGGTTTATATGGTAATTAATGCTCGTGTTTGTGTGTCTTTGGTCTCCAGGACACTCTGCTGGAGCTGCTGTGTGATGCGGTGGCGTCGTCAGTACGGCAGGGGAAAGGTCTGGTGATCAGCGGCTTCCCCAGAGACCTGAGACGGGCAGAGGAGTACGAGGCCCAGGTCAGACATCAGACATGTGGTCGGGAACATGAATGAAAGGAGGAAAAAGCCAGTAGACACAAGTTTAAATTATGTATCCACAAAAACTTGTTCATTAAATATGACTCAGAGTGTAAACAAATATGGAAATAATGGCAGAAAATGGGGACACACGACAGACATTAATGACGTGTTCAGGATGACAGTGATTTGCTCGGCACAAAAGCAACAAAGGGAAGAAAAATGTCACTTTTTGACTGATGCAGAGTGATAGTGAACACTGATGGGACAACAGTACAGTGACAAACAATATAAAGTAAAAAGGAAGCTGTAGCCTGAGCTTCACTGACATCAACTGGACTTGTTGCTGACTTTCCTTGCCCTTTGTTTTGTGTATCAGGTGGGGGAGCCCAGCGCAGTGCTCCTGCTGAGCTGCTCGGCCGACACCATGTCCAGTCGTCTGCAGTGCCGTGGCAGATCGACCTCCAGCTTCCTCCCCGCCTCAGACAGAGACGGCGTCCTGCACAGGAGGGCTGAGAGCTTCTGCAGCGACAGCCAGGCGGTGGCATCTCATTATGACCGCAAGAAGCTTCTGCACACGGTAACGTTGTTTTTGTTTTGTTTTTTAGAAAGAAATTGTATTTATGTTTGTGTGTGTGTTCTTTCCTGTGTAGCTGGATGCAGCTAACTCTGCCAGGGTCAGGGGTTCAAATCCCACTGAGGGTAAATGAGAATTAGTTTATTCATATCCACTTAATCTCAGCTGGATTTCATTTAAAGGCCCTTCAAATGCACATTCCAGCCTTCTTTTAAACTATTTATGTTAACAGGGCAATTTTCTACCAAAATATTTTTCTCCAAAAAAAAAGTTTAAAACGTAAGTTCCTGTGTTCCTGCTCTGGGTGTTTTGTAGCCAAACAATTGCACCATGGGTAAAAAAAAGTCCCCAATATTTACCTCATTATCTCCCATGTTTTTGTATTTAACACACTTTTCTACTACAGATTATTAAAAAAATAAATAAGCAATAAATAAAATAAGTAAAATAAAGGACATAGTGATGGACTTTAGGGCACAAGTGTTTGGCTCCAAAACAGTTAGATCAGGTTTCATGAGTTGTTTGGAGAAATATAATGCATGAAAGTCATTTTTTTAACCTGTGTCATGCACAAATGACACAATTACACATAAAAAAAGTTACATATCCTATTTACTTACAGTATCATATACCATATCATACTGATGACAATCTGGCTTTCTGATCATGCATTTTTATATTTGTTCAATAAATTATTTTCAAGTTCTTTTTTAAACTTGAAAGTGTGCCACATGTTTTCAATTCCTCACTACAGCTGTTCCATAAATCCATTTTTATATCTGTTTTGAATTTATTTCCTCCGACTTCCACACAGTTACGTATGGAACTATAAGGGAGCAGTATATGGTATATAATGAAGCTTGATTTAGAAATTCACAAATAACACATGTAGCTTTTACACGTGGGTGACAAACTGAAGTAGAAACAAACACCACGTGTCTTAGTAAAGTGTCGAGCCACAAAGAGCCTCCAGAGCGTCAGAGCTCCTTATTAGATTCACAAATCTTCTAAAGGATATTCTCTCATTTGGTGTTTTGATGATGGTGGTGGTGGTGAAGACTTTCTGACATGTTGCTCCAAAATCTCCCATAGGCGTTCACCTCAGGTCACTGTGACGACCATTACATACTGTATGATTCATATAATTTGCACACATCAGATTAGCCTGTGACTCCTCGTGCTCTGTATGGAAACATCTGCATGTGTTATCCTTTCATTTATTCGGGTTTTTTCCTTTGATTTGTTACCCATCTGTATATAAAACATACAAGGAAAATCAGCACTAAAGACTGTAAACAGATTATTTGCCTTCTTTTCCAAGCTTTCGACATACAGTTAATTGACCTAAAAGTAATAACAAAAACAGTTTACAACCATTTCTACAACAGAGATGATCATTTTTTAATATTTTAGGAGCAGTTGAAACATGTTGGCTTTAACATCAGGTACAGAGAGAGGACTTTGATGCTTCTACTCATTTCACTGATGTCTCCATTGACAGGAAGGTCACTACATAATCACAGAATTTCTGTTTGGGGCTGAACTGTCCCTTTTAAAATGGGCTGTTTGAACATTTAAATGCCACATCAGGTGTTCGAGTGTGTGTGTGTGTGCTTAAATGCCACATCGGGTATTGAGGTCATCCGTCTGCTGTGAGCTTGCAGAGGTTGCGCCGCAGCAGACTGCTGTCCTCGACTGCACGTTGGGACGCTGATGGCTTCTGAAAGGCCTCGTCTCAGCCAGTTTGTCTCCGTCCGCAGATCGACGCCGAGAGGTCACCAGATGAAGTGTTCGCCCAGATCTGCCAGGCGATGGAGACCTTCTGATTTCTACAATCTCCCTCTACGCCGCTGCCGTCCAGGAGGTCCACATGTGAAGACCTCCTCTCCCCCCCCTCTCTCTCTCTCTCTCTCTCTCTCTCTGCTGTATCACTCAAAGGAGACACACCCTCCCACCTGCACCAGACATACGCTCATTGAACTCCGGTGGTATGCATGCCCCCCAAACACTCCCAGCAATCAGTGAAACCTCTTTCTGCTTTTGACACTGACAAAGCGCCTGGTTGTCACATTCTGCTTCACCTACTCGCTTTGTCTCTCTCTTACATTGACCTCAATATATGCTGCCAACTGCCGGACCGAGGCAGATAACTGTACTGAGAAAATAGCGTTCCCTGCTGTGACTGAGAGCATGTTTCTAGTTGAATGTGAAATCTCTCTGCAGAGAGAGCGTTCTTGCCGCGCTAGAAAGTGGAAATGTCAGCGTGTGCTCATGCTCTCATGCACAGCATCTCGTTTTATATTGTAACAAGCATGCAAGAATTACAATCAAGCTTAAACTGCCTTTTGTGCATTAAATAAAAAGCAGAAAAAAATTAAGAGTATTAAAGAATATCGCATTTGTATGTTTCCGAGCTCATCGTACAGGTGCTTGTTTGAGTCTGGTATTTAACATTCAATAAAGCCAGTGCATTTGTTAAAAGGAGGATTTCTGAGTGTGTGCTTTGGTGTTTTGTGTGTGTGTGAGAGAGGGAATGAATGGTGACAGCTGATCTCATAGCCCCATCTGCTGGTGAGAAGATCACAACAAAAGGTGCTGAAATTAGATGAAACGTAACCAATATTAAGGGGTTTAGCATCTCCTTTATAATGATTCGTGTATCCACCTTTAAGCTGATGTGGATCCAACAGAATGACCTTTAACCGCAGCGCTCGCTGTGCCGGTGAGTGTTTGAAGTGATCACCAAAGGTCACATGTCGAGAGCTTAAACGGAAAGAGAAATAAAAGAGAAACATTTTCACATCTTCTTGTCAACACCTGCAGGTTTCTAAACTGTATTCTTTGTGCTTCTCTGCTAATGAAAGTTAACCAGTCTGATATTATTCTGGGAAAATACATATTCAGTGTATTTTGTTGTTTTCTTTTGATACTGAAGTGATGGGGAACACAAAGTCTTATCGACAGGCGGTCGGATCAAAAACTCTTGACTGTCAAGATATTGAAGACATATATAATATACAACATTTTGTCTTCTCTTATTTCTTGAAAAGATTAAATTATTTAGCATTGATCATGGAGCTGCCTGCTTATGGCCTACACTAAAACTACAGTGAAGCCACTTAACACAGTGATCACAGTATCAGTCTTAATTATATCTTGATTTGGGAAATACAATTTTACTGCACTTTATGCGTCTTGTATAATTGCCTAGAATATATTGTAGTGCTGAATTGATTAGTTGATTGATTAGTTGAAAAACAGAAAATTTAGATTTTCAGTTAATCGTCTCTGTCAACTAAAAGAACCAAACATTTGGAGGTTCCAGCTTTTTAAACACGAGGTTTCTGTTTTATATCATCATGTAAATTGAGTATCTTTGGATTTTGAACAAAACAATCGTCATGTTGGGCTCTGACTTTTTAACTTGGCTGACATTTTATATTTAATCATTAATTGAAAATGAAATAATCAGTCGCAGCTCTGGCGCGTTCAACTTAAGTTGATGTTCCAGATGAAAACAATGATTCAGTAACAGTGATTCAATACTGAGACATCAATCAATCTCCGCTCACCTGTGCTAGAGCTGCAACTAATGATAATGATGATTTCCATTATTAATTAATCTGATTATTTTCTCGATTAATCAACTAATCATTTGGCCGATAAAATGTCAGCAAATACCATCAGTTTTCCAACGTGATGTCTCCAAACGTCTTTTGTTCAACCAACAGTCTAAAACTTAAAGATATTCAGATTACGATGATATAAAACAGCACCAAATCCTGGAAGGTGAAAGCAGAGTTTCAACTACTTTTCTGAACTAATCGAGTCAACTAACTGAATAATCGACTAATCGCTGCAGCTCTAAACTGCTGAACCGAACATTGAGCTTAGAGTGACCTTCAAGAACAATAACAAACAGGAATCACAGGTGTAGAAACACTGTTTTCACATACTTTTATTTCCACGGTTCTCCTCTAGCATTTTTTTTTTTTTACATTATTANCATAAGAACAGACTGTTATACACAGATATTGAAGCAGGGCAAAGGGGGTGAGGGAAGGAGACGAAAACCATACAAAATGGTGTCTACTCAAGCACAACAAAATCTATGTGTATAAAATTGTGTGGGTTGTTCCACTGCGGAGGCACCAACCTCTACCGCAATTCTTTTTTTTAAATAGATTAATAAAAATACAATCTTTTAAATGGACCTTTTAAAGTGGACTGCAAAATTAAAGAAGATCTAGAGGCATGATGACTGGATCGATGATGTAGGACAATGTGGGTCGATGGCGCCACGCAGGAAGGGAGAAGTTGTGGCCAGTTTCAGAGGTGGAATTCCCCCCCACAAAAAAAACAAAACAAAACAAATTTCTCTTTTAAAAATGGCACACAGCAACTAGCGCTGGCTACTTTTCACCATATACTTGTACACTCAACATGATCAACGACGGCACACATTGGGGGAGGAGAAAAAAAAACGAAAACAAGAAGTCTTGCGTACTTTTCCGTACGTTTCCATTCGCCTGTCTTCAAAAACATTTGCTCTCCATGCTGTAGTGCTTCCTTGTTAGACATGTTTTAGTGGAGAGAGCAAAGGGAAAGGAAATACAGATGAAAGTGTGTGTCTGTGTGTGTGTGTGTTTGAAAGGTGATGGGGGGGTAGAGAGCAGCGTTGTGTGACAGTGGTAGGGATGGCTCCATGCTGAAACATGGCGCACAATCCGTTTAACACATACAGGTGTGTTTGCAGAACGTCATGTGGATCAGCAGAGCTTCCTACAGTCTGCAGCCGAAACACACACCGACCTCGGCGTCAAGTTCCACGCCGCCGTACTTCTCTCGCAGCAGCCGCAACTCCCGCTGAGGAAGCTGCGACTCATAAATACTCAATCTACGGATACCTAGCTAGAACATTTTTCACTCTTGCATAACACGGAGACCACACATACACACATACAAACCACCTATGTGTATCTCAGTTGGTGGTTTCACAGTCCACTATGACCACACATCTCCATTAGGTGGCGCTTCACCAGACTGATCGTCAAGTCTCCAGTTTCGAAGCAGCACAGGGAGGTAACTGGAGGGCGATGAGGGGAGGGGAGGGGAAAAAGGGGACAGCCCTCCTGGAGTCACAGAGCTCGGGAATGTCGGTGTGCCTTCTGTTTTTTTTTGTTTGTTTTTTAAAAATAGTGTATCGTTTCAAATCACAGATCCATTGATTAACCTGGCTGAGGTGGAGCAGGGCCTCCTTGTTCTGAGGAACCAACATGGCCGCCCTTTGCTTGAGTCAGGGAGGCCAGTTTACCAACAGCCCCCCCCACCAGCAGCACCTTGGTCTGCTCTGAGGCCCCTGGCTGTCTGCCTGCCGGCTGGCCTTCCTGCCTGGCGGCGGGTTAAGCGGTTATCTTGGACTTGGAGGATGGAGCCATGCACAGAGTGGCCTGTGGGATATGTGGAGAGAGCCTGGAGCTAGAGGCGCCTGGGACCCTGTCATCTGTTGGCTGGAAAGTAGTTTGGGTCCAGGTAGTTGTAGCCTGTGCTCTGCGGCAGGCAGTAGTCCCTGTCCAGAAAGGTGTCTGGCTGGTGCACCGGTTCCAAGTGGTGGTTAGGCTTGTGGGTCTCTGTCTTGAACAAGCTGGAAGACGAGCAGGAAAAAAGGGAAAATGCTGTCAGTGTCTTGGCAGTCAAACAATCCTAAGGATCGTATCAGGGCTGATCCAGGCATTTTTGAATGGATCGGTTTCGGCTTAAATTAACCCGTTCAAATGCATCAACATTTAGGTAAATGTAAGTCTCGGACCGGACTCAGCAGATACTCGATATTAAAGGACTCATATCGGGATCTGGGCCAAAAAAAACACTTGATCTGGACATCCATCATGATAATACTTAAGTTTCTGGAAAACCTATTTAAAAACTGTTTATTGATAAAATAACAAGACGGGAAGGTCTGTTTTTGATATATACATATACACATACATATATATACACATACATATATCATCATTTCGTCCAAACCCAACAACCTTCGTTCTGTATGTGGCAATTTTACTGTAATGACAGAGGTGGAGGATCTCACCAGTCGGAGCAGTTGGAGCAGAAATCCACCGAGTTGTCCTGTGGACAATCTTGACAGTGCCACCGCACTCCCTGGATGGGCTCCATGCCGCAGACGTCACACTGAACAACACACACA
>NTHP01000062.1:549639-568840 GCA_003416845.1 Oplegnathus fasciatus
TGATTTGTGCTCTCTCTACTGCTAAAGGTTATATGACAGCGGACAGTTACTGATCCAAAGAGAAATGTCATATTTTTGCAGGCATGTTTGGTGTCATATATAAACATTTAACTGTGACAACTAATTAAACTACCCCTGCCTTTTCAAGGAACATCTCAGCACACCAGGTCCCAGTATTTGCAGCAGTAGGGTTTGAGCAAGTTCATTACAGTCTTAACAGAACAGCTTGTGCTCACAGAGAGCAGTTTAACCAGAACCCTTGAAAGTGTCAAAGCCAGAATATGTTATTAGTCAGTGCAGCTACCTGAACAGGACCCATGTGTGACTGTAATTCTCAATCAAACCACTTCCTGTTCTTCTCTAAAGCGCGTGTTTGGTTGTGAAGTTATGTTAACACGTGCTAATTACTGTACTATTATCATGACAGACCAGGACTTACACATGGGTCATTTGCCGTATTAAGCGAAACACTGGTTTCATTGAGATTTAAAGGCTGTAAACTCCAGCTGTACACAAGTAAACACACACCTTACAGGCTAAGTGTGAGGGCTATTGTTGGCAAACCAGCTAAGTTAAGCTAACGTCCGTCACTGAGTTTTTGGGGTGATAAATTTGACACGAGCTTTGTGCTGTTTTACCGTCATGTTGGACTGCTCGTCTCGGTTGCTGACCTGTAGTTCAACACTTCCACGGGGGCCTACTGGCAACAAAAAATCCACGGAGTTGTGTTGGTATACATACCGGAGAGAATCGCTCAAATCCCAACATCCCAGCTAATCAGCTGCCGCGAGCTGAAGATCCACAAAGTTGGAGGAACGAGGATGCTGTTAAAACTAACGAGACCAGACAGCGGCACAGCGGCACGTGCCGCCGGTTAAGTTAACGCTAGTTTGCAGCAGGTGAACTCTAAAGTTCAGGATTTAAGCTACAAACACACGTTTAGGCAGAAACAACACAGTCGGTTCATGGAGCTGGAGAGCGAGCTACACGTTAGCATGGACCAACTTCCAAGCAAACGTTACTTGACCTAGCTTGCTGTATAGCGGGCTAACCTTAGCAAACTAACTTACCGTTAGCTCTCAGGGCTAAATATAAAACATTAACGCTTGAGACACCAAACTGCAGACTGTTGCACCCGTGAAATTAACATATTATCTTCTTATGACACCCAACGAACAAGTACACTTCAATCTAACCAAGCCTATTTTCTTTTTTTTTTCTTGTGAACGACTAGTTAGCCAAGTTGGCTAACGTTACCGTCGCTAGTTCTTCTCGGCTAGTTTCGCTGTTAACTGCATCGTGCAGAGAAGAATCGTGGCGATTTCAGATGTAGCCCCTCTAGTTGCGTTAGCTTACTAACATCAGGTACATGCTAACTAAACTAGCTCGCCAACTGATACAGACATTAAGTCCACCAATAACACATATACTGATGGAGGGAAGCGCTACTAACATTGTGTTTCGCCGAGGTTTACATTTCACCCGCTGCGCACAGACAGAAGCAGCATGCTTAGCAACCAAGCGGTATAACGGCAGCTGGTAACCAGTTAGCAGCTACGGCTAGCCGCAGCAGCCTAATATTAGCTAGCCAAGCTAGCTGATTGTTCCGCGCATAACTTTGCCGATGTATTTGTGTACTTCCAACAATGCCGGTCACAGACATTTTTGGTGGGCTAATAAATTCAGGTTCTGTCATTTGCTGTACTACAAGCACCGAACTGGAGGTACACTTCTAAATAGCGTTTGTAGCTCAAGAATTACACATACCTCACTTCCGTAAATTTGCTGCACGTTCGGCCGCAGCCATGTTTTCAATCCAGTCAACTAGTCCGGGGTGTGTGAGCCGATTCAACCGCGCTCGTCAAAATGCAACACTATACTGTACATTTTTGCCCCTGCCAAGAGTGCAATCGGTCACACACCCCCGGGGTCACCTCCTTTAATTGATTACTGTTTATTGGCACTTCTTTATGAAGGACAACACACACCATAATTGACTTTTCTGCTCTAATTTACCCCTTGTTTCCCATCTCACAGCCACTCTTCCTACCAGCACAGGGTGACAAAATGAAAGTGACCACAGTGTTCAACATGTTTTCATAAAGTTTTAATAGTGTCAGCCAGCAAAAAATCAGGATGGATCTTACTCAAGTGACATCCATATGCAGAAACTTACAGTACAGCATTCTGTTTACCCTCTATCAGCCAACACATTAAGCAACACCATGCCCATACACAAAAATAATGCCTTTAATTAATTAGATTGCTGCTGATGGTGCTGATTACATACTGCACTATGCTTTCTGTAACTGTACAATTTAGTGAAGATAGATCCAGATTGTGATTTGCGTGCACATTTTCTGAGCAGCTTTGCATGTACATGCAGTTATATGTGATGTTAAACTGGGATTGAGTGTTAAAGCATGCATTCTTAACGGACTCTGCCTGCCACATATTTTCTACAAAAACAATCTATTAACATCACATTAAGTCACTCCCTTCTGTGATAAATAACCAAGTGCTGAGTCTTGACCAACATACTATCAGTACATTCAAATACAAACCGGACATTTGCGTGAGCATGCCAATTTGTACGTCTACAGAACAGTGCAAAACACAAAATTCATTCCTGAGACTAGTCAGCAATTAGTCCCTTCATAACCTTATGATTTTCATCACTTTAATGTCACATTTTGCTTTCCTTGCCATTCATTGGACAGTATTCTCTTACAACAGGAAAAATGTGTGATATATCTACAGCAAGATGTATTGTGATTCATCAATATCAGCAACACATGACACATGGACATACAGTATGTGCTCATTTGGTCAAGAAAGAAAAAAAAAAAAGAAATATGGCATTTAGTGGAATTTTTTAGCTGCACATAATTTAAATGCGTGGTTCTGAAAACAACCTGACACATGAATACTACAGTGCTAATAGAAATTTAAGAGCTCTTTATACAGATTTGTACAACATGACAAACCTTTTCAGACATGTTAATTCCCTCTGTCAGCTGTCAAAGGCTGTCATGTGGTGGTAAAGATGAGGTCCTTTGCTTGAATGCTTTTCAAATAAAAGTCAAGTGCAAAATAAAAAGGCTTTTTTCGTTTCTTAGATGTTTTCCGTTGTTTTCTGCAGAGTGCTTGGTTAAACAGAGCGCGTCTCCACCTCGATCTTCTCCTCCGACTGTGACGATTCTGCTTCTGGGTGGCTGATGTTCGGCCGAACCGTCACAAGCGGGCCGCCGCCGTAGATGGAGTGGAGGAAGTTCCACGTCTCTTCGGAGATCTGCCCCGAGTCAGCTCCTGCAGGGTCAGTGCGAACACACACACTTAAATATCACTAATATCTGCAAGTTACTTTTTATTTCCAGGATTTTATTTATCCATCCTGATTTAATCAGTTTTATTTTATGCTTTTTATAATACCTGAACAAACACTCAAAACAGCAGCACAAAAGTAGAGAAATAATAACACAACATGACAATAATAAAAATAATAATAATAGTACCTTGTTTGAGTGTTAAATGGCCGTTCTTGTTTACTGTAATCTTGGAATTATCAATGGGTCCCGGCGGATCTTAATGAGAAAGAAAAACAATTAGTTGTCATAATTACATACAGCAGTAATATGAATGCTTATTTTTCAGAGATATCTTCTCAATCCTAATTGTTTCAAAGAGCAATGATGTTAAAGTGTCAAATGTTTTTGTCACACTATGAAAAGCAATTTCTGCTCCCCACTTGCTACAGAGAAAACAAATATTAGAGGAGCAGAAGTCAGAGAAAAAAAAGAGACATTTGCAGCTGTGCCAGATGTAAGCTGTTATAAATAGATATGACAATACAAAGCAAGGGAAGCAAAAACATGAGAACGAGTGCAAGAAACTGAAATATATTTTGACACTTCATTTTGCTGTAGCAGGAGGGGAACTTGACTCGGGGGACTGAAGCAAACTCTTTGAAGATAAATCAAGAGAAGAAATGGGACTACACAGTTTCTTTTGAACATGAGCAGCTTTTGCTAACAAGAGAATTTGGATGTCCCATATAAAGTGATTTATTTTCTATCTTCTCCTGTGCATATAAATGTATAGACCAGACATAGGCCATTTGTTTTAAAAGAGAAATTTAAAACAAACAAAATCGCAGCAGCTTTTTCATGATACATCATCACCAGATATCAGGCACAACATTTAGCCTTTTAACCAGACATTTAAACAGGACTGGGGGTGGAAAGGCAAGACTTTTGTCCAATTACCATTGTCTTTTCCTTTGACAAAGCCCTCCCACTCACGAAACCACTGCATGCTGATGCAGTATATGACCACTGGAGACTCCTCCTCCTGGAACGCCTTGTTCAGCTACAGAGCAGAGGGAGGAGAGGGAGGAGAGGGAGAGAGGAAATGGGGGAGGAGTGAGCAGTAGAGACAAGAGGGAGGAGAAACACAGGAAGGGGGGGAGAGGTGGGCAAAAAAAAATTATGTGAGGATGAAAGGATTGAGAGGAGATGGAAAACCTAATCAATTCTCTCTGGTAGTTATTCCAATTAGAAGACAGTCTTAACACCACACTGCACCAATTTCATCTTTCTTGGAAACGACACAATCCCTGTTCATCTTTTCATCTTGTTAACTTACTGAAGCTCTTTCTTTCTCACACACACACACACACACACACACACACACACACCATCTATCTCTCCTCCTGAGCAGCCATTGTGTGTGAGTGGGCAGACTGAGCAGGCAATAACAGCTGCATCTGTCCCAATGCATTAATGATAAGGCTTTCATCAGGCTCACACCTCTCATCTCCTGCCGGGCTGAGGAGCACCAACACATGCAGCCTATCAACTTGTTCAATAGACAGGAGAATAGGCCTTCACACAGCCGTGAGTACTGGGCTGCACAGAGGCTCACTGACACACAATGCATTATCGCTCACACCAATTTTTACTGTATCTGGTTAAAGCTCTATCTTCCTCGCTGCTCACCGGGTCTCGCTGGCGAACGTATGGTTAAAAGGCTTACCCTGACAAACATGTCCAGCTCGGATTTGCGCCGTTTCTCCAGTTTTTCAATCTCAATCTGGCACGTGTGGCAAACGTACAGGTGGTTGACAGCTGGTCCCCCTCCGTACCTGCAGGGAGCAGTCCACGTTAACTCACACAGATGAAATTAACTCCACAAAAAAAGAACTGTGAGAACATCGAGTAATGGGAGATCTGGAAATGTTCTCACAGTTGGCAAGTCTACTGAATGTACCTGCTGTAAAGGTGATCCCACACGTTCTGTGGCAGCATTACTACCAGGTCATCGATGAATGTTGCTTTGTTGGGTGGCACGCCTGATGAAACACATTGAAACATCCATCAGACATCAACTGTGTAACATTTTAAAGGTAATGGTTGTGTGTGGAGACGTCACACACAATGTACATTTGTTAAGAATCATTGTGACTACTGTCATGTTGAATAGGCCAAGAAGCTGGCAGAAATATGCACAAATATTATACAAATGCAGCCAGTTTTTTCCCCACCCGCAGTCCTCCATTAGAGCAGTGGTTTCCAACCTGGAGGTCGGGAACCCCCAAGGGGTCCCAAGATAATTAAAACGATAAAAAAAGACAAAAGATCCACCAAACTGTTTGAGTTTCCAGATTGTTTTGGCTTTTCTTGTGAAACATTTTGGCTAGTTTCACCTCTTCGAGCCTTCCAGTGAAACAATCCAAGACGAAACAATCACTCTCATATCCACACTAAAGCCATAATCCGTGAATCACAAGTACACATGTTGCCTCTCTTTGAGGGTTCACAAGCCAAACAGATTGGGAACCACTACATCAGAGGCCAAATCATTCTTGAAGCGAGACTACTCTAATCCTATTCGTTATATTTCAGAAATTATTTTTACAATCTAGTTAAACCTAACTAATTCAAAACGAAAAGAAATTAGTACCATAAGTTGATGATGAAGATCCTTCAGTTTTAGCGCGAACAAAGCAGTGCCTGCTGCTGCTTGAATCAATTTGTTGGAAAATGGTAAACTTAGCAACATTCAAATTGTCATCTTGACCTGGACTTGCCAAGTGAGAATGATATGAGCAATGGTGTCCTGTCCCTGACTAGCCAGTTATTATGTGCTGGTAGCCGCAAAGGAGGAGGAAACAACCTGTAGGTGCTTATTTACACAATGAAACACATTCTCTGCTGTCACTGTATTCTAACAGCTTTATCATAAATGTTCATTATTTTCAATTCCATAATTTGCGGCGCTCTCTGAATAGAGGGCTGAAAAGAAATGAGCTTGATTGGCACAAACCCTTTAAGAATCCTCCCCTCTTCTCTGCTAAAACGAGAAAGAAGGATCATCTGCACAAAGAGAAGTAAAACCCCCTTTTGAAGTCTGCTGTGTTGTGAAGGGAATACTCTGCTTTGTCAAAAAATGCACGGCAAGGATGAAAGCAAAAGCTGCGTTAAGAGAGGGTGCAGCACAATCTCTCCGCTAAATGCTTGTGCACACACAGCAAGAAAAGAAGGATTCCTCTTCAGGGACACTCTGACCTCTGAGTGATTTCAGTATGACAATGATGTAGTCGTACGTACCTCCATGTGAACACAGGAAGTCGTCATTGGAAATTGGCCCTGGCTCAGCAAAGGTCTTGAACTTGTTAAGCCACTGGCGGGAGATGTAGAACTGCAGGAGGCTGGGCTCCATCATGTTGAATAAACCTGACACCCTCCTACGTTCTTTCAGTGCATCCTCGTTGCTCTTTCTGTGACAGGAACAGACCACAGATTAATCACTACTGCAACTGAGTAATCAAAAGAAAGATGTAAGTTATGAATATCAAAGCAGCACAGTGAATCTTAAAAATGGTACAGGAGTGAATGGGTTTTTGTTTACAACTGTTACAACTGTTGCAGTCTTGTGTGTTGACTTACTTATAGAAGAGCACATAAGCCTCAGCATTCTGGACACAGGATTCAGACACCTCGGTCACACTTTGGTCATCAAATTCATACCACAGATTGTTCACATCATTCCTGCAGTACGCTATGTAGTGGCCACCTGGGATCAGACAGGGGGAACGCGTTAGAGCAGCACTCATAAACCTCACAAGTATATGTGAAATGTTTCTACGGGCTAATGAATGCAGGACACTCGTATGTGCCAACTGAAGGCGGATGCCTCAGCCTGAGCAGAAAGAGGAGGGAATCTGCCCACTCACTGCTGGCAGTGCCGTGGTGACAGATGACTGACAGCAGGTCATAGTTGGAGGTCTGGGCGGAGCTGTCTTTGGCCAGAAAAGGCTGCAGGTCCAGGCCTTCGAGCGGGAAGGAGACATGGGTGCTTATCTTGGTGGAGAACATCAGTTCGTGTCTGAAGCGCTTCAAGTGGATACACAGGATCTGGAGCAGAGGAACGCATGAAGAAGTTTTATTTTAGAAATCCGGTGTGTGAAAAAAGATTTTGGTTTCTTCATTACATGAAGTACTAAAGTTGTCTGTATACCTCTGGCAAACTTTGCATTTTACAAAATTTGACTCCGTTTCGTAATCTAAGAGGGAAAAAAAAGATGAAGAAGATGGGCAATCATTACAGTTCCAAACATTTGTTTTTCTCTGTTTTTGTTCATGTGAAATAAATTAGTAGTAGTCCAGTTCAGTATTCAGCAGAATCATTCAGAATTACTCACTTCTTGCATTTTTCACAGCTGTACATGTTGTCTCCTAGAAAACAACAAACACTCAGTTATTGAGACATCAATCTTCATGTTTGTGCTGGTAGAACAGATTGACGCCCACTTGCTTACCCTTTAGTTCATCTCTGGCAAAGAAAGCTGCAAGACAATCTTGTAGCGTAACCACTGGACCCCAGAACCAACTACGAATAGAAACAGAGGGACGAATTTGTAGAACAAAAAGAGCAAAGTACAGCGACACTAATGCTCCATGTGATAAATGTAAGTAACTACAGTGTACATATTATCAACACACCTTTTGATGTATTCCATGACAAATGCAATCCAGCCCTGCGGTGCGTAAGCTTCCCCACAGGAGCCGGCTTTAACCAGTGAGGTCTGGTGGGTGGAGGAGTGGAGCTTGGCCAGGTCTTCCTTCCCTGGGATGGGCAGCGAGATATCCTGGAAGTTCTCCAGGGTCACAGACACCTGACGGCAACAGAACACACAGACAGTTAAGCTTCATCTTCATTACAATCCTAATTTCTTTTACATGGTTTTGTCAGGAACTGCCACTTGCACACACTGTAGCAGAATATTACTCTCATTAAAGCACAAATATCAAAATATGTGACATGACAGTAGATGTACAACTGCATCAACAGTGTGTAGGAACATCAGAGCAAAGCAACAAAGTAGATTTTTCCATAACACTCAATTTTTAGGACCTTGAAATAACTTATGACACAAACTCCTGTTCTCTAGTGCTCCGCTGCCACTGTCTCACCCTCACAGCAATCCCATTATCTCAATAAAGAATTAAAAAAAATTGCAGACACTAACCCGATCACAGGTGAGGCACTGAACTGAGCTGACAATGGTCCCATCGAACACATCCGAGATGACACTGCGGTATTTCTTCTGACGCTTGTTCTTTGGTGGGGAGAATGTGGTCACTGCTGTGAGAAGGCAGAGAGAGAGAAATGTGGGAATAGTGCTTCACAGTATGTCAGCCAAGATAGACACAGCATATGACTACTTGCTAAAACCACAACTTTTTAAGCTTTGAATCTGGATATGACAGCCTCTAATTATGCAGAAGTACCTTTCTTGTGTGCAGGGTTCAGGCTGGGCCAGCCTGAGGCAGCTTTGGGCGGGCTGCTGGACATTTTGGGAATGTGTCCCTCCATCGGGGCTGGACTCTGTGGTCTTGTGTTGTTGGACATTTGAATGTCTGGGAAGGCATCTGGCGGAGAGAAGGCTAAATATTATTGAGTGTCAATACCCTAAATTTGATGCTGAATATGTAATCAGTGCTAGTATGTGATCAAGTTTGTGGAAAATAAAACATGACACATCTTGATTACCTGATGTTCTGCCTTGAACCTTGATGGCTCCCTGGCTGCTGATAATGGGCACTGTTTCAGTGGTGGTGTCAACATCTTTGTCCATGTCCACTCCAGTGCTTCCACCCATAACGCCATTAACTCCAGAGCGGTAAAAGTCATTAATCATGTTCTTCTCCTTCTGCCACTCCCTGTTGGCCTGGATCTCATCCTGCTCCGGAATCAGCATCTCGGCCTCGTTGGTGTCGTCCATAAGCACATTCCCGCCCTGCACCTCATTATCGGCCCGCTCGCTGCTGCCGCAGGACTCGCATGACTGGAAGTCGTTGTCTGACTGACTGTGGTTGTCCTCCTCAGGGCCGTCGTCCACGGTGATGCCGTTCTGCTGGTCGTAGGGCTCGGGCAACGGCTCCTTCAGCTCCTCGTGAAGTTGATCCATCAAGCAGCGCAGAAACTCCTGCGAGTCCTGGAGGCCGGGTGGAGATAATCACAAGAAACGTTAGTTGAGGTAGCAAATTAGTTCCAGCTGGGAAATTTTTTTGCAGTTATTTTGGTCACAGTAGTCTGTGAATAAACTGTTAAATTTCCGCTCCCTGAAAAGAACGCTGAAATATAATGCAGCGCTAATTCTTGCTAAATATAATCAAGCTTGACAGGCAGAAAAAGCTTTCCCAAAGCCAATTTTTTCCCAAATTACAAACAACAACCACTTCACCTCCTTGTTTATCCCAATTCTGCATCACAAAATCCGAAACCAAATGCTCATGAATGTGTAATCAAACTTAATGAGCCTCAGACATCCAATCTCCCTCTGAAGCCAAATGAACTCTCCTCTCCCAGGACCTGGAATGTTAACTTCATTCACAGCAACGCTAATTCCAAGGCTGTGCAGCCCAGCATGGCGTGACAAATGAATATTCCTCAGCTAACTCCTCTGAATAAACACTGGCAAGCCAAGAGGAAACGGGCCCTTTTATCATTGCACCATTTAGGCTTATAAATCTCCTATTTACAGACACTGGACAAAGACAAGACGTGCCTCAGTAGAAAGTCTTTTGAAATCCTTTACATCTATAACACATGAAATCTTTTCTTTCAAGCACCACCTGGAGTCGCATCAAGCAATTTATTTTAAGGTTTAATGCGTAATGTGCAGTGATTGCAAGGCAGAGGATTCAGTTTATCTGGCTGAGCGATTTGAGCCGGAGCTAATGTAATTTCTGCAAGGAGTGATCATGGAGGGATGTGGAGTGGAAGAGGAAAAAAAAAGAGACTGTATAAGAACTGGGACAACTTTATAGTCTCGGTGTCAGATCCATAATAATCGCAGCTCAGCACAAATTGATCCTTAAAGGGAATTCTCAAAAAGAGGAAAGGTTTTGTGACATTTTTGTATCATGTTCTATCACTGTATGTGTCACAGTCATTTATTATAAAAGGCAGAGGAAAATAACCTTTGAACACATTTTGAGGCACCCACACGTCACTACAAACATGATAATATTCCACTAACTGTATAATCAATTCAAACCTTTCTATTCATATTCACTCATTTGCAAACCACAGAGGTAAAAGCAAAAAAATCCACCTGTTTAAGTCACTTTTCAAGATTACTTTTCAACATACAAATGAAACAAAGTCACAGACATACTGTTGAATATGTCTCCAACTGCGAAGAGTGTCTCCAATGTTTTGTTTGTATAATCAATGCGCTCACATGTACTTTGTTGCACATTTATTTCACCATCTGCAATGACCCACCTGCTGAGAATATCCTCTAAACATGGGGTTTATGGCTTTGATCCCCTGGAACAAGTTGGTTGGGACCACGTAGGAGGGTCTGCAATGTGACACAACACAGCCTGCTTGACAAGTCTTGTAACACACAGTATCACAATTAAGTCTCGTGTGATGTAGAGTTTGAAATTAAGGTTAGCTGCTACAGAAATGTGACTCAAGTTTGGCTGTGGAGTTTAACGGCAAAGTTACAGCACAATCGCTCCGGAGTCGTATTCTAAACATGGGAAAATGAAAGTGACCGCCGAATTATGAAATCAACTGTGACTTGTGGGCAAGCGTATATGCTCTTTTGAGACAAAGAGGAAACTAAAAAAGTCACAAACACCTACCTGTTCTTGTGCCACAGGTCTGACACTAGTTTCTGGTAGCTTTTGCAGAGTGCAGGCTTCTTGTCCGTCCTCACCATGCCGCCACATTCAAGAAAGAACTGTGTCAAGGGCGGGCTGCAGGGGAAAGAGGGATGAATATATCAAATGTGGGCACAAAACAAGCTTTTACTGAACATCTGCCCCTGAACAAATTGATTACCAAAAAGCTTGCAATGCAGTGGCTAATTCTCAAAAACCAGCATATAATCCTCAATAAATCCAAGAGAAGCAGACATAACTCAGAGAAATACAATATAATGTAATGTTATTATAATCTGTTATGTGTGTAAATGACTGTTTCTGATACCTTAAGATCCACAAATCATCTTAGGTTTAGTTTGTTTTTGCTATTACACTCATATAAGTCGCACGAAGCAGAAAATGACAAACAGGAAAGGAAATCCAGAGAGGTTCAAGTTCAGCATTTCTACAAACTGTAACGCCGTCTTCTGCCTGCATTTTTGATTCATTTTATTT
The DNA here is from genome assembly GCA_003416845.1 of Oplegnathus fasciatus. Classification (NCBI taxonomy): domain Eukaryota; kingdom Metazoa; phylum Chordata; class Actinopteri; order Centrarchiformes; family Oplegnathidae; genus Oplegnathus; species Oplegnathus fasciatus. Next base: position 561,318 of record NTHP01000062.1, read on the forward strand.
CATTAAAGTCATTTTTCACTCATAGAGTAATATCACAATTTCCCAGAGGTACTGGCTCATGCGAGGAATCTGTCACATGCAGCTGAAAGTTGAAGGACAATCGGAAATAGCTGGAAAGAAAAACAGCTGAGGGGATTTTATTTGATGGATACGGAGTGGACAGGAATTTGCAAGAAACAGACAAACTACAGAATGAATAAGGCATGGAGTGTGCCCTTCCCTTGGCAGGAGAAAAGTCCTTCGAACTGAATAATGACCCGACAGAAACTGAAAGAAGCAGCGCTCACACAAACAGACATCAAAGGAAAGTTTCAGAAAAGGTCCCTCCTTCCGCAGCTGCGTGACTCAGTTCCTCCTATTTTTGGAATGTGATTTAGATTGCAAATTTTGACCCACATCTTTTCCCATTTTGACTTGTATCCAGACTCGGCATCATCAGTTTAATTTAAAAATGTACCAGCCCCTGGGTAGATAGTATTAGAAAGGAGGAAGGGGTTTGCTGTGCTTTGCTGTTCCACGAAAAATAAAATAAAAAGCAAGGAGGTACAAAGTAAGTAACAACACAGCCTCGGGCTCTGCAATGGAGCCCTAATTTAGGTGACCACACCAACAATCCAATCATAAAGAATGAATCAGAAGGATTGGCAATTCAATAAACAATAAAAAAATGCGGCAGGCTGGGAGAGAAACAGTAAAGGGAGACACATAAAAAAGACATGGTGGGAAAATGAAAAGAGCAGGAGAAGTAACAGAAGAGATTGGGAAAGAGTTGGTGTTCATTTGTAACTCAAGACCCTACAGGGAACTACAAAAGGCCATTTCTTCCTTCTCAAATGGTGCACTGCAGCAATTTTCACTCAGCCGTCGCTCTCCCAAATGAGCATAGCTACGGTCGTTTTTTTCACAGTCAACAAGAACCAGGCAGGCAGTGAATACAGCAAATGGCTACTGAAATGAAGCGTGTTGAAAGTGTGAGTGGAAAGTAAACACGGAGAAACACCAAAGAGCACGTAGGCAATGTCAGAGAGGTGACGTGAGGTGGATGCGGGGACAGGAGGCAGGTTAACAGAGGGTCTCACCAGTTGGACAGGGCCTGGAGGGCAGCGTTCATGTAGCAGGTGTTGCCTATGTTCTTCAGCCCCGTCAGGCCTGAGGGAGACAGAACACACCGGGGAAATTAAAACAAGCCACTCATCAAATGCTTGTAAATTCTGATGGCAGCCGGAAAAACCTCGACATTGTTAAGAGGAGCCGTTCCATTTCCAAGATTAATATTTCACAGCAGGAGCAGAAAAAGTGGCTACCTGCTGTATTTTAAATCAGCTACTGTGGCCAATGATCTCAAATGTTATTTTTGCGTTTTATTTGGTTTTTTATTAATCTTATACAAGGATTTTCAAAGTCTGACATTGTGCCCCACCAACCCCACACAAAACAGTTAATATAAATGGTTTTTATTTCTCCGACTATTATTCTTTGTCTTAATCTTTGGGTATAATCATGCTTTAGATTTTGGAAATGCAGTTGCCATAATAAACAGAAAGTATAATGTTGACTTTAGCCTGACTCATAGCTGCTAACCAGCTTTTCACAGTATGGACCAACTCTGCTGTGAAGAGCACAAGAAGACGCCGTAGTAACGTTACATAAACAGGGACTTGGCAGCAAGCACAATACACAGCCTTTCAGTAACTATTATACTGCAACCTGATATTATCTACACACTTTATTGCCTGAACTTTTCTGTGGCTGCGGCAACATGGCGGGGGAGACTCACTTTCACAACAAACCCGCTAGACTACGTCACACGCAGGTTACCCACAAGGCCACCTTCTTTAAAGGGGAAGGCTACAGGGCGTCTCTCAACACTGCTGAACCAGATAATAAGATCAAAACACAACGAGGCTTCCTACTAAAACATAATCAAATATACTTATAAAACAGAGGGAATTAGTAATAAAGATCCATCTCTAATAAGCCTGCTTCAAAATAAAGGCCTGGGCCCCTCTATCCTCTGGCCTCAGCCACTATTTGAGAATTTACGGCATGTTTTTTAGAGAAAATGTGTATATCGAGATATATATTGTATATCGCAGCATAGCCTAAAAATATCGGGATATTATTTATAAGCCATATCGCCCAGCCCTACTTGAGCCCTGGTTTTTAGCCTATATTTGTTTACATTTAGGCAAATTGGCACCATTAAATGTATGCCAAATTAGCCATTAGCAGTCCCTGTTTGCAATGTACCAATGGATGTAGAGACAACCATGACTGCATTACTTTGATAATGAAAAAAACTTAAAAACATGAGGATTCTCAAGCAAGTTCTGGAGTTACAAGAAGAGCTATAAGAGCTTTTTTTCTATGACTTCTAAGAAGATTTATGGCGTTTATTCGCGGTGAACATTGGACCTAATGATATCGTTGGAAAGTGTAAGTCACATCAAATCTAAAAATATATGTTTCATGTCTGTGTGTTCAGATTTGACTGAGTTATGGCAAACTGAGGCAATCGGGTTAAAGGAGCTTAATAGCCTCCATGAGCTGTGCGTCACAGCCACTGCTGCTGCTCCAACTGTTGACCGTGTTGTTAAGCAGACCAAATCAGTCAAACCACAATAACTAACTTCCTGTATTTTTTACAAGACCAGCAGGCACCTGTCCCCTTCACCTCACGCAGTATTTTTGCCTCATGTCTTTCCCTCCACGCCCTACCTGCAACTCTCCTTCACCTCCCTGGGGAGGCGCGCCTCACAGTTTGAAAACCTCTGATCTTATGTGCCTACTCTCCAGAGGACATTAGTCTTACAAAGCTTATTTGCTCCACCTCCTGATCATATGATCTGTATTTGTGACAAAAATAACCCAGGCAGTGACTGGTGCCAATGCCTGAGCTGCACCACATGAGGTTTAACATAACATATGCCATTTGGTGGAGCTTGTGTGTGTTTCACAGAGTGAAAACATTATTTGCATCGGTGGCTCCAGTGGGACTGAAGCACTCAGCACTGAAGTGTTAGTGCTCGGCTCAACCCACTGAGCTACACAGGAGCGGCCTGTAGTCCTGCGTAAGGGGCCATGTGTGGCATTTTGTTGCCTACAGTTTTTGTGGTATGTCTGGCACCGTCGGTGCTAGTCGGCCCTTATCAGCGGCTACATGATGATAAAACTGTTTCAGATTCACAGTTGTGTGTAAATCGTTGGCTAGCTCGTTTTGTTTGTCTTTCGAATGATGTTTTGAATGTTGGCTACGGTCTTTGTGGTGCGTTCAAGTACAGCTTTTAACAGAAGACTTGAGGCAGAGTGAGGCAACACATCAATCGGTGTTCATCAGCCCTGGTACTTTGAAGTCTGCTTGGTGTGTCAGGGTCTTGACGTGCCCATTTACTGCCCTTATTAAGTCAAATCATAACCTGTGCTTTGAACTAAACCAACTGCTGATTACTGAGCTCCTGTGTTTGAGGTTTAACCTCAAATCATCCAAGCAATGTTCATTTTTTTAATTTTGTCATACTTGGATAAAGAGCTGATAAAATGTAATTAAATTTTAGGCACCTCACTGACTTCAAAAGTCTATGATTCTAATTATTAAAATGATAATCTGGGAAAGAAACACGTGTCTACTGCAGCAGCACTGTAACTGTAGATTAGACAAATTTGCATGACTTCATTTGCAACATTTAGACATTTCTTGTCTTTGTTGACCTTGTAGCTGATGGTTGTGGGAACAACTAGCATTGTGTTAACATTTCTGCGATTGAACTGTGATAAACAGTGTCTCTAGTGATAGATTTCTGTTTGACTGCCTACAAGTACAAATACAATATGAGTGGATTGTATAAACATTATTGTAGTTGTCAGATTTCTGTCAATATAATTAGTCAAACTGCTTGGAATACAACATCATTTTGACTGATTTAATAGCCTCCTAAAAATAACTAATTATTTATTATCATTTTGTGGTAAGCTGACCTCTGGCACGCAGGTCATCCTCCTCCTCCGTTTCCATGTCCACGTCTTCACAGCCTCCATTAGAGGGCACTCTCAGAGAGGTTGGGCTCCCAGGGGCCCTGCTGTTATCCTGGAGCAACAGCACGGCACACACAGACCTCATCATAAAACTCTTATCTAGTAAATGAATAACTGCATACAATTTGACTGATAGTTCAACCGTCACTCAGGATAGACTGCCGGAAATGGTTATCATACAGCTCTGCCAGTGTGACAGGAGAGCACATAGTTATGTAACTAAGCGATTATGCAGTAAACATGCAATGTAAACCCATCTATTCAGACAACAACACTTTAAAATTGTATTAGCTGTAAGCTGTAAAGGCAATAAAACATGATGATATAGGGGTGAGGGGAACCTGGATCTTACCTGACCAGCATTCTGTGGAGAGGGGAGGGGTTTGCTGTTGGCGTGGGGAGAGTGAGGACCTAGTTTACGCTCCAAGAAAACCTCCTTGCCGCAGGCGTAGCACCACACTCGAAGCGTGGTCAGGTTCACTGTGAGGTTGTGCCTCGTCTCCTGCACACGAAGTTGTAAAAGAAAAAAACATTTTGTGAGTAGAAATATCAGACTGTCTAAACAAAGTGAGGACAACAAGAGGACGATGTTAATGTTTATCCAAGAACAGCTGATAAAGCACGTTCTTTCTTTCTTATCAGTTAGATGCTTCTTAATCTTTAACACAATCAGCATCTCATCAGACAATCAACAGGTTGTTTTTGCTCTTATATAACAAATATAAACTTTTAAAACTTTTATGGAAAATCTTTCTACCTTCCTACCTCTTTCTGTCCTATTAATAACAATCTATTACTATGATCTAGTGTATATCACTGGAATGAAAAGTCATGTCACAATATTCATTTAGGAGGTTATAAGACGAGATACAGAAAACTAAAACTTCTACAAATCTAGATGTTCGCAGGCGGACAGGACTGAAACTAACAAATTACAGGAGAAATATGTAACACATATCAACCTCACCTGCCATCAAATCAATCACAGTGCAAACAAAAACTGACTGCAAGTAGTACAATTTTACTTTTATTTTCTTTAACTATTGCAGGTCTTATTTTAGGTAAAATTGCCATCTACAAGCATGTAAATGGGGTATTGAGGCTGCAGTCAACAAATATTTTACTGCCTAATCTGCAGATTAATGTCAGTTAATCATTTGATCTATAAAATGTCAGAAAATGTCAACCTAAATTACTTATTTCATATTGTCAAATTGCTTGTTTTGTCTGACCAAAAGTCCAAAATCCAAAGATATTCAGTGTACCATCACATAAGACGAAGAAAAGCTGCAAATTTTAAAAATTGAGAAGCGGGAGTTATATCAGTTGTGCTTGAAAAATGACTTAATGATACTCAATATACTTAAAATCTATCAATGTTTTTATCTTATTTTTATTTAAAAGGTATATCCCCAAGATCCCCAACCTCTTTGCCCTCTCAGATATGGAAACCTAAAATACACTGCTGTGTATTTTCAAGATGTTGGACACTAGTTCTGAGCTGAACGTCTCTGGTTACAGGTTTAGGTGGAGGCACAGTGAGGGTTGCAGCGGGGCAGATTTTAGCTGCCGTGGAAACATGGCCGAGTTCTGCTGACCCACTCCTGCTCTGACAAACACCGGCAGCCTGGCAGGTCGACAGGAGACTGAACGTGAGCAGCAGCCGAGCAGCAGACCCTGCATTATTCATCAGGGCTGCATTAGCCTTCGCACAGCGGGGCACAGCAGAGCTGGCAGAGGGGACGCACCAGACTATGAAACTCCCAAGCTTAAATAATTTATGAAAGAAAGTATACCAGGTAGGGCATTAAAAACAAGCTGGATTTATAGGGCTTAGAGGATGTTTTACCAGCCCACATAAGGTTTTGTATTACATTTAACTGTTTTGTAGCTTTCATAGTGATAATATGTTATGTTAATTTACGTCTGCTCTGCTAAAATGCTCAACATAATGTCTTAAAAAGACACTGTATTCAAGTGAAATAAATCCTTAGTGCTCCTCCTGCACACACTCACACAGACAATACTTGAGAGATGATGTAAAACCTGTCTGAGCGTGTCAGCAACTCATATTATGCTCCCAAATAAACACTGCAAAACCTTTATGTTGTTGCAGCACCGGCTTAAATTCAACATCTGCTTCAGTGTGTGATCTTCAGATTAAGGGGCAGGTCGGGTCTGGTTTTGTCTCCTCTCCTCCTGAGCCCTCAGCACTCAAGACATTACTGAGCGAAATCAATACGAAATAAGAAACGCCACCGTTTTTCTCTGGGTGACTCTGTCGGGAGATTTGCAGTATTTGCACAAATTCATGTAAAACTGCTCAAGAACTGATCAACAAAGCTGGTTCTGTTCAGAGGAACACTGGGAACCCAAAAGCAACTGGGCTGTGATAACTTTTATCTGCAATATGAAGAAGTTTCCCATTTCTAGAATTTGCTTCAGAAGTCCTTTTCTGATGCATAATGATGTTTGAAATAAGATCTACATGTAAATACTAATTAGGCGTCTCATTTTGTTACCGAAAGTACACACAGAAGTGGAGCTTCAACTTCTGAAATTAGCTGATCAAGCTGTAACTTCCCGCTCATATTTACTCGTAGCATAGTTTGACTAGCATACGCCCTCATTCACATATATTACTGCATCTGATCTGATCCAACAGCACTCCTTCTCATTGCATAGTCAAGAGATTAAAATGTTTCCCTCTCCTCGGGGCCTCCAAAGCACTAATTAAGCATGGCCTTCATTCTTACAAGATTTAAAGATGGCTTCTGCTGAAAAAACACAAAAGGTGGCTGGCGAGCTGCACGGACAGATGTCCTGGATAAGTGGACGGATATAAAATCCACTGGTGATATCATTTAAAATCAGTCAGCTAATATTACGTTTCCCTCTGTATCAAAAATCTGTCTTTCATCTGTGTGGAGGGCTCTACTTCTGAAGAGGTTTGCACTTGAACAGGCCCTTTCTGGACGATGGTTTGAGCAGCTATGCGAATACTAATACGCAGAGCAAATTACATGTTTGCTTTCATATTCCTCCTTCTCTCCTCCTAACCCCACTTGGCCCTGGCGTGCTAGAGAAAAAGCCTTAGTCAACATTGGGGACACCAGAGGCTGAGTGAAGCTTCAGAGCAGCCAGGAGGGGCAGATACTGTAACCATGGAACTGACAGTACTACTGAATCTCCTCCACTTCCCCAAGGAATGGCAATTAATAATGGATGATCCACTGCAGAAATTGCACTGAATGTGGAGGTGTAGGCAGACAGAGCTGGCTTGATGGTTTTTAACAATTTGTTCACTTCAAAAGCTAAAAGATGCACGTGCGGGCTCTTATATCGTGGAGAGAAAAAAGTTAAAAATAAAGCAGCGCTGGAGGCAGTTTTATTCTAAGTCATGACTCCTGGGACTCTGAAGTGGTATTCCTGTCCTGTCCTGCCATCTGTGCCTCCTCTAGTGCTCTTTTGGTTACTTTTTTTTTTTTTTT